>JAGFPH010000456.1:396393-406597 GCA_018207615.1 Philaenus spumarius
CAGATTTAAATTTTTTTGACAATTCAGTCAGGTAATAGATACTTGAGTTAAACAAGAGATCAACAGTTTTTCTTAATATAAATTAAATCAATATTAAAAGGAAATTTAAATTTATCAACCCATAAGTACTTGTTGAAAAGTAGCATCTGACAGAGAATGAAGTGTTTTTACTAAATCAATGTTTGACTAGATACCTTTACAGTATGTAGAGATGAAGATTTATCCGAATCCTCAGCTTGATTCCGACTGTCCAAAGAACTGACAATATCCTGCAGCCTTGCATCTAGCAACTGGTAACGGGCAGCTGCAGTCTGTAATGCATCCTTTAAGAAACAAACAAAATTTATCAAATGAATTCCTATGAATAATTTATCCAAAATAAAATAACAATTAAAAGTATTACATCAATAATCTTTTTTATCCCGTTTAAAGTCATGCCTGTGAGGCAGATAATGTTAAAGATGAATTGTAATACATTTTTCTAAAAAAATTGTTTCTCAAAGGAGAATGTCTGTTTTAAATTTTACATTGAGGAGAAAGCTACTAAACAATGAATTGCAAGGGCAAATTATCAGCTGGAGCAACAACCCCTCAAATCGTGACACCCCACTCCAAGCAGTTAGGGATGGTATTGTATTTAATTCTGCTAAAATTAATCTTAATAACTCTTAAATTCAATCTCTGTTAGCTTCAGAGCTATGATTGAGTGAACTATAATTTTATCAGATAATAACCAGTTATAACTTTTACAAAAATGTTAGGAGACACTTTATATTTGTTAGGCTATAAAGTGTCGGTTTTATTTGTGTGCAATTACTACAAAACTACATTTAATAAATAAAAAAATTAACCATGTATTTTAAATTCAGTCTAGCCATGTTTTACGTGACTCTTGGTTTACAAAAGTTGTGCTGCAGATGATTATAAACACAGATCTAAAACCGTTAACAGCTGAAAGAAATTAAAAATCAAATACAACTGTACTGTAAAATGTTCTTTGAATACGTTTCTGAAGTTAGTTTTAAAATATTCCAACAGATGGCGAAGTTGTATGCATTAAAAGTTCTGCTACGGATTAGTTCAGAAAGTCAGGGAGTGGAAAAAATAAATCGCTACGAGTTACTACGGAATATCAGGGAGAGGGTTAAGCTGTATTCAAATGGCGTGAAATTACTGTAGTAGTCGTAGAGTTTGTTTGTGAAACCAAAGATCATTCAGCACCAGTGAAAGTAGCCATTTTGAACAGCTATTGCTATTGAATTTAATATTATAGCATTACCTCAGACAAAACTGATTTGATTAAAACACTTTAACCAAGTGCCTCAACAAATTTCTACATATAATTTTTATGTTGTAAAGTTTCAGTACATTGTGAGTTTTTAATTATTAGTAATTAAATCACCTGCATGGATCCTAAAGGCTTAATCATGTTCTCTTCGTCATCACTATCATGCTGTACATTGCCTTGGTTGAGATAATGTGAACTATATGCTACATGTTCACTCAATGCACTCAGCCATTTCTGCAACATATCAGCAAAATCAAATATGTATGTAGAATGATCATATTAAATTGAACAATACTGTTGGGAAAAACTGATCAAGTGTATTCCAGTCAAGCATGAAAGTAAATTACCTTAGCAGTAAAAATTTCCGCACAGAAATTAAATGTGTTTTTATAAACTATGTTTTTAATCAATGGAATGTGTAAAGTGTTTGTACGTTCTGATGATGCCTGATAAATAGTCGAAAACAGCTGCCAACAATCAACTGTTTTAAAGATTGCTAAGGCACGTAATAGATATAATATATTAATAGCAATCAGTTACCTACATTAATGGGAAAAACTACATTGAAATCCCTAATACCGAAATAATACACTATATACCAACTGCTGAAAACAAATAAGAATTAAACTAGTGCATACTCCACAGTGGACCATGCATGGTGATCACCTTTTCCGTGTCAATGTTAAAAACTTGTATAGTGTTTTTGTTTAAGTGTTTTTATAGTGTGTGTTATGTGTAATTATTTACTATGACTGTGTTTGAAGATCTGATGATGACATCATAGAAATGTCGAAACCGGTAATTTGAAAAAACAAACAAACAAGGATTGTGATGAACCATATAAGGTAATAAACAAATTTTAATACATACAGTCCTGGAGGCTAGAAGTCCAAAAATGTTTAAATTAGTTTCGACCTTAAAAATGAGTGTCAATAACTGTATGGCCTAAGGTGTGCGGAACAATGAACTTCTAGGCTTAGATTAAAAAGAACTTATAATTTTGAAAAACAATCATCGTGAATGTTATAAGTAAAAGTTTCTAATAGAAGTCAAAGAGAAATAGGAGAGGATTGGTAACTACCTGTGAAATTTAAATTTCTATAATATTGTCTAATTGAAAGACAACATATTTTCTTTAAAATAATGTAAAAAAAGAATATTTGCTTTTTTAAGATGCTTGCAAAAAATGGAATCGTTTGGAGAAAAAAGTATCTTTACTTTATATTATTTATTATGTACATGAAAAATAAAAATCATAATCAATAAATAGTTGTAGCCAAGAAGGTTTAAAACAGATAATAGTTTACATTTAATGTTAGATGTTTTTGTTTTAAATTCCAGTACCCCAAAGTATGCGTTTTTGGGGCACTGGGATTTAAATAAAATATGAGGTATGTCCAGAAAGTAAGTTCTGTTTCTACTTTTATCTGGAGCAGCGCTGCGATCGCAGTTCCGCACATCCGTTTCCGTCACTCCGAGCCAAGGAGAAGGAAATGATGCAATTTTGAGATCGTTGTTGGTTGTGTACACTTTGTAGTGCTTGTTTAAAATGTCGGCGTTGATTGAAAATCCCTTCGCTTGTGAAATCAGATCTGCGATTTGTTTTCTGAATGCAAAGAACGTTAAACCAATTGACATTTATCGACAAATCGGCGAGGTTTATGGAGAAAATGCAATGAGTGATTCAATCTTGAAATGATGGGTCCAACAGTTGAATGAAGCATGTGATCAAGTACAAGACGAAGATGAAGTGGACGTCCATCTATGGTTACTGATGAACTGATTCGTGCAATTGATGAAAAGATTAAGGAAAACCGTTTACAGTTAATGCTCTTGCTACCGAATTTATGCAAATTTCACGATCACTAATTCATGAAATTCCGGATGGACAGTGCACTTCTGTTTTTGATACGTTAAGACAAAGAGCGCCATAACTTTCTGTCTCAGAAAGTCACGGGGGATAAAACTTGGGTTGCTTAAGACACCTCTGAAATTAAACGCTAATCAATGGAATGGAGGCACACTTCGTCCCCAGCAACAAAAAACCCAAGACAATCTTGACATCTTGAAAAGTCATGAGCACAGTGTTTTGGGATAGACAAGACAATTGACTGATTGATATTTTGCCGCGAGGTGAAACAATCAATAAAGATGTTTACTGTGAGATGTTTAAGAAACTGCGCTACAAAATACAGAACAAGCGCCGAGGAATCCTATCAAAAGGTGTGGCTTTCTTTCATGACAACACTCGACCACAAACTGCAAATCTGACAAAAAAACTCCTAAAGGACTAAGGCTGGAACGTGTTGACAGCGTACAGCCCTGACCTCGCTCCTAGCAACTTCCATCTCTTTTTGCACCTAAAATCCTTCCTTGGTGGTCAACTCTTTAACAATGATGATGAGCTGAAAGAACAAGCCACCATGTGCTTCAAAACACAGTCGGCAACCTTCTATGAAGAAGATTTACAAAAACTTGTCCCATGCTATAACCAATGCCTGGGAAATTACGGGAACTATGTAGAAAATAGTTTAATGGTTATAGATTTTTGTACAATAAATTTTTTCCTGTATCTGTTCATGATTTTGTTTAGTTTCCAAACGAAACTTACTTTCTGGACATACCTTGTATTTTCCTTAGATTCTTGAGGTGTAAAATAGTGTGAATTAGCGAAATGTCTAAACTGATTCTGTTGCTAACTATTCATATCACATGGGTGGTCTATTAAACTCTATATATAACATTCAAGGTATTATTTAAATGACTTATTCAATAACAACAAATTTAATGGGGTTCATGGGCAAATTTTCTTCCCCACACTACATGTAAGTTGTACCCTAAAACATACATAGGTTTTGGTAAATTCTTTTAGTTTTTACTAAAATCAATATGTAAAATATCTTCACAGTAGGCTAATGCTCAAACCATGACTATTGATGCCTAATTTCAATGTTTTCTGGTTAGTTGAAGTTTGGAAGTAGTTGACTGAACTCAAAATGGTGATTGTGAATTTGTTGGAGGGGTAAGATGACGATAGTTCATCATCTTACCTGACCATCTCTTATAATTCCATTTTTATAATTTATAAGTACATTTATAATTTACATGATTCAGATTGGATAACGGGACGAAGTTTCCTGAAATATTTGGAACACTTTGTGCGTTTCACTCACCATAGGGCACAACATCCAGAGCTTCTGATTATCGACAACCATGCATCACCATGGATAATACACTACATTAAAAGCAGTGGAATTTTGTCGTGCCAACTTCATTTTGTGATTAAGTTACCTCCACACTCCAGTCCAGTCCTCTGGATGTGCCATTCTACGGACAGTTGAAATCAGCTTACAATGTGTATTGCAATGACTTTATAAACAATCCAGGCCAACCAATTTTATCGAAAAATGTTGCTGGAATATGTGGGAAAGCTTATCTCCAGGTCTTCAATATCAGAATGGCTATCAAAGGCTTTTCTCAGCAATTGGAATTTAACTTCTTGATAGCACCATCTTTACCGATGAAGATTTTCCCCTTCCCTCACCGCTGATATCCCTCTTGGATGAGTTGAAAGTAATAATCCTAACACATTGGAGCCTCACCACTGGGGGACGGAGGCTCTGGTGCTGATTATTCTCCAACAGGAACCAATGAGAGTTCTTTTATTATTCCACAACTTCCTACTGTGCAGGTAAAGAAGAATCCTAGGACACCGATGAATAAACTGCCCTCTTTTCACCTCACCAGCACTCCAAGTAAGGGAAACATTTGTTGAAAAAAAACAGCCACAAGCAGGGCAAAGAAGAAAAACGTAGTCAATGGAAGAAGGAAAAAACAAAATCACCAAGAAAAAACACCAGATTCTTGCTACAAAGAACAAACCTTCAAAGCTCAGTTATTCATCATCTTCAGAATCAGATGATTCCATTGATTCATCGACAACAATCAAGATATGGATCTGCAAGATTTTGATTTGGCAGACCAAGAGAATGAAAAGGCTATATGCGGAGAATGAGGGAAACGGATTTGTGGATCCAATGTTTTATTTGCAAACAATGAGTTATGAGGCTTGCAGTGCCTGGGATGAAATTCAAGCCTGCCACCGTCCATATAAATGTGAATATTGTGCCCGAAGTACCTACACATATTAAGTTTGATTTAGTGATTGTTTGTTTTATCTATGCTCCATATGATTTTTAACGATTTTAACAAAAGAAAAGGCTTTACCGATTCATTAAGTACCAGTAACTAACAAAGTTCCTAAAAATGTAAATTAGCATAAATCATTTTAATCGCTTACTGAACTACCTTGAAGTAGATAAGTTTTCGCTTTACGTTTTGTGTTATATTTTTAAGTCATCTTATGTTAAATGTTTTTCTAAGTAACCAAAACTTCTATGAGTTTTTGAGAACATAATAATTACCTAAGTACTCAAATTATGAGTATGAGACTCTCTGAGTTGTGATAGCGTTTTAATGCGAAAAATAAATATATTTGTAGTTGAAATTATGTATTGTATTAGTTTGTCATCTTACCCGCACAAGGGGGTAAGATGACAAAGATGACTTTTATTTCGAAATTGCATTTTTTGAATACCAAACTTGTGAATATTTTGTATATATCATTAAGTTAGAGAGTTTGAAAAGATGATGAAGAAATTCTAGCTTCAATTCAATGAGCATTAAGGTCAAGAAAAATCCACCTGGGTGGTAAAAAAAACTACAGCACTATAACCCATAATCAATTTTAAGGGCTCCTAGAGACCTAAAAATAAATGACAATTGTATTGTTCAGAATAAAAACAAAACATAATTTTATCACTATACAAGTAATCGAACTATGGATATAATGCTTCTTCCTACCTGTCTGCTGACTTCACCAGAACTGTCTTCGCTGTCTATTGGTACACTCACTCTATGAACAGTTCCATCAGAGAATAAAATAGTGAAGGCAGACAATGCTAGATCAGAAGGCACACCTTGTGCACCATCCAAGTATTTAAAATCTTTCCTTTTTACACCAGAACTTGCATCTGCTCGGCTGTTGAAATATGTCAACACGCCTCGTTCCAATACAGCCTATTGAAAAATATGCTAATTAAATAACTTTGACATAAGAAGAAACAAAATTGATTGCCTACAAAAATAGTAATAAAATTAAGTAGTTGTCTGTTTTCATTAGATAATTATAATTTACAGCTCAATTTAAAGATAATTTTATAAAACAAATTGAATAATGATTTCTTTTTAACCATCACCCATACAAATAAAAAAAACAATAAAAGTTGTATCAATTAATTAGAAATAATACCAAGTTAATTACATTTTTGGAAAAGTAATAAAGTATCTTATTTCTTAAACATTTATATAACTGAAAATATCAAAATGTGTTTAATAAATTTTAAGGATGTTTACTACAGAATATTAAAATATGTAATTTCAAAGAATTAATGTGTATTATGATTATTTTTAAAATGTAATGTTTTATTTTCTATATACACTAAACATTTAAAAAAAATAAATAGATAATGTATATTACAGAATTAATGCACATTGTATAGTAATAATAATTGTTAAATGTAGATCCCTTCGCAACCAATCACAACTAAATACTTACACAGGAATAATTTAAATTACTATTACACATACAATAATAACCTGCACATTATTTACTTTAATCATTTGAAAAACATTAACTGGGTAAACAGTATCCAAACAAATCTGATGGTTTATTGTCGATGGGTCGGAATAATCAATGCAACTGAAAAAGTTTATTGTCTTTGCAAATATTAGAACAGTTTTATTCAGACTTGCCGACCATGGTTTCGCCAGTGACAGCATTATCAATTGTGAAACCAAGGTCAGCAAGACTCAATACATTTTTTTAGAATTTAATGCAAAATTTATAGTTAACAAATTTTGAAAAAAGTGGGTATTTTTGAATAAGTGTTGACTGGATAATTTTTACTTTGTGGTGAAAAAAATTGCAACAGGCAATAAAATTTAATTTTTTTACTGTATATCTCTTTGAATTAACATCTACAAGTTCATGGTAAGTGAATTCTTACTTAAGTGATATATAATAACGTATATTTCATTTATAAAATATATTTTGAATCATTTTTTTAATATAATAGAATTGCAAATACCGCAGAATATGGTGAACCATAAGATTCAATATGGAAAGTATTGAAGGGTTAAGGTATGCCTTCCAGCCAAATTTTATCTTAATAAGCATTATAGTTTTTAAAATCTGGAGAACTGAACAGAGGACAGATGAAACTGGACAACATATAGCAATAAAATAGAAACTCATATTGTGATGGCCAAAAGCACAATCATTGTACACTAGAGTCCTGGTAATTTGAGTATCGATAATCCGAGGTTCCGAGCCACAAATAGCGCCTTCAATATACAAAAATAACATCGAAACAAACGTTTCCTGCCACTGCCGCCTTCCCCGCCCTCTTTTACAAGATCGCTCGATACTAAACCGGGCGTGTCTAAAAATAACTCAGTCCCCCTCCCTACTGTATTGTGTGTGAGAATGTGTTTACATTTGTTTTCCCAGGCTATAGTTTATTGTGAAACATTTCATTTAATAAGTGGAAGTGTCTTGTGCGCTTTTTTACTTTTACAAATTAATATGAGTTCTAAGAATAAGAATAAAAGAAAGATTGTTCTGTTAAATATAAAGCTGGAAGCTCTTAAGAAATTAGACAAAGGTGAAACTTTAAAAAAAAATTACCAGCAGCATACGGCGTAAGTGAAGTAAAAGTTGGGGACTGGCGCAAGAATCAGGATAAAATTTAAAAGTTTGCTTCACAAAAGTCTTCTGAGAAATGTTGTAATGAACAAAAAACTATGAAGAAATCTGAATTTGAAAAAACCAGTGAAGCGCTGTTTTTATAGTTTTTTTAGCAAAGGAACAAGGGGTGTCCACTATCAGGCCCTATTTTACAGGATAAAGCATTGTTTTTTCGCAATGAACTAAAGGAAGGCGAAGAAGATTTTACAGCAATTGTAGGTGGGTTAGACCGTAGGAAAAAAACGATATGGCGTGAGACAACTGGAAATCTATGGAGAAAAACTTTCGGCGGATTCAGATGCGGTAGGGCAGTTTCGTGAAAAATTCTCAAAGTAATAAAAAGTAAACAGTTAAAACCTAAACAGATATACAATTGTGATGAAACCAGTTTACATTTTAAAACTTTACCACCTAAAACTCTTCCTACACGAGAGGAAAAATTGGCTCCGGGCCATAAAAAAAATAAACAAAGAGTGACAGTGTTAGCTACATCAAATGCATTGGGAACACATAAATTGAAGTTAGTTGTGATAGAGAAGGCCGTTAAGCTGCGAGCGTTTAACAACAATTGTATGTCAGCGCTACCAGTGCATTACGCAAGAGAAAAAATTCTTGGATGGCCTAAGCCATATTTAAAAATTGTTTTTTTTATCAATTCGTGCCTGAAACAAAAAATTATTTAAAAGAAAATAATTTACCTTGTAAAGCGATTTTAGTATTGGATAATGCGTGCTCGCACCCATACAAACAGGAACTGAAGTGCGATGAAATACGCACAATGTTTTTACCGCCTAATGTTACAAGCCTTTTACAGCCTTCGGACCAAGGTGTACTTGAGTGTTTGAAGAAAAAGTAAAGGCGCCGTCTGCTAAAGTTTATTATTCAAACAATTGAGCGAGAGAACTATTACATGTTTTCTTAAAAAAGTTACAGTTAAGGATGTGATTTATTGGGTTTCTGAGGCTTGGAATGAAATTACACTTCAGACTACAGTAAAATCGTGGAATAAAATCTTAAACAATACAAGTGAAAATGACGATGACAGTTATGACGAGGATGATGACATAACTTTGTATAATTTATTGAAAAAACTACCTGCTTGTGATGAAACAAACTAAACTGACATTTCCGAATGATGAGGCAGGACGAACAGTTCGAGATAACAGAAAACACAGTCATAGAAATGGTCTGTGACGCAACATCACCTGATGAAAGTGACGAAAAAATTTTAAAAGACGCTCAACCTGATATGACTCATAGTGAGGGATTCACAGCTTTGGATGCAGCACTAAGCTACGTTGTACAATAACCCGAAGCTTCTGCAGCCGATACTGTATTACTCTGTCGTTGGCATGACATCGCAGCTCGTAAACGTTGCAGTGAAATTAAAAAAAAACTATTTATGATTTCTTTAGTAAGTAAGTTTCTATTTTTTACTGTGTATAAAATTACTTTTTTACCTCAGTGTTCAATACAAAATACTGTATATTTAATAAAACTTTCATTTTTTCTGTTATACGAGGACTATAAATAGTAGTAATTCAAGTTTTTCACAATCCGAGGTACTCCCGGTCCCATTCTCAACTCAAAATATCAGGACTCTACTGTATATCTACTTTTTGGCCAAAATGAGATAGTTTTATCATTGTAAAGGTGGAGTATAGCTCTTTCTTCCTACACAAACATTATATGCCCTTTCCAAATAATAATAATTGTGGTGCAGTTTTTAAAAAAACATGAATTTTGAACAAGGCAGCTTTTGTTTGTGCACACTATTTAATGTATGTCCTCAGTTTTCACAGTCATCACTTAACCAAGCTGAATGCCTGTGTGCACACTTATTGTATGTGAGGACTTAACAACATCTGAGCACATTAAGGCCGGCCTCACACTTATCCAGCAAAGCTGCTTTAAGCAAAAACGTTTTTGTTTTAAACAAAAACATTCTGCTTAACATGGAAACATTGTTTTTTAGGCTGAGTGATTACACATCCAGCAAAACTGCTTTAAGCAAAAACGTTTTTGTTTTAAACAAAAACATTCTGCTTAACATAGAAACATTTTTTTTTTAGGCTGAGTGATTACATATCCAGCAAAACTGCTTTAAG
>JAGFPH010000456.1:420411-434302 GCA_018207615.1 Philaenus spumarius
CAGATTTAAATTTTTTTGACAATTCAGTCAGGTAATAGATACTTGAGGTAAACAAGAGATCAAAATTTTTTCTTAATATAAATTAAATCAATATTAAAAGGAAATTTAAATTTATCAACCTCTAAGTACTAGTTGAAAAGTAGCATCTGACAGAGAATGAAGTGTTTTTACTAAATCAATGTTTGACTAGATACCTTTACAGTATGTAGAGATGAAGATTTATCCGAATCCTCAGCTTGATTCCGACTGTCCAAAGAACTGACAATATCCTGCAGCCTTGCATCTAGCAACTGGTATCGGGCAGCTGCAGTCTGTAATGCATCCTTTAAGAAAGAAACAAAATTTATTAAATGAATTCCTATGAATAATTTATCCAAAATAAAATAACAATTAAAAGTATTACATCAATAATCTTTTTTATCCCGTTTAAAGTCATGCCTGTGAGGCAGATAATGTTAAAGATGAATTGTAATAGGCCCTACATTTTTCTAAAAAAAATAGTTTCTCAAAGGAGAATGTCTGTTTTAAATTTTACATTGAGGAGAAAGCTACTAAAAAATGAATTGCAAGGGCAAGTTATCAGCTGGAGCAACAACCCCTCAAATCGTGACACCCCACTCCAAGCAGTTATATAGGGATGGTATTGTATTTAATTCTGCTAAAATTAATCTTAATAACACTTAAATTCAATCTCTGTGAGCTTGATAGCTATGATTGAGTGAACTATAATTTTACCAGACAATAACCAGTTATAACTTTTACAAAAATGTTAGAAGGCACTTTATAATTGATAGGCCATAAACTGTCTGTTTTATTTGTGTTCAATTACTACAAAATTACATTTAACAAATCAAAAAATTAACCATGCATTTTAAATTCAGTCTAGCCATATTTTACGTGACTCTTGGTTTACAAAAGTTGTGCTACAGATGATTATAAACATAGATCTAAAACCGTTAACAGCTGGAAGAAATTAAAAATCAAATACAACTGTACTGTAAAATGAACACGTTTCTGAAGTTAGTTTTAAAATATTCCAACAGATGGCAAAGTTATACGCATTTAAAGTTCTGCTACGGATTAGTTCGGAAAGTCAGGGAGTGGAAAAAATAAATCGCTACGAGTTACTACGGAATACCAGGGAGAGGGTTAAGCTGTATTCAAATGGCGTGAAATTACTTTGAACTGTAGTAGTCGTAGAGTTTGTTTGTGAAACCAAATATCATTCAGCACTAGTGAAAGTAGCCATTTTGAACAGCTATTGCTATTGAATTTAATATTATAGCATTACCTCAGACAAAACTGATTTGATAAAAACACTTTAACCAAGTGCCTGAACAAATTTCTAAATATAATTTTTATGTTGTAAAGTTTCAGTACATTGTGAGTTTTTTTATTATTAGTAATTAAATCACCTGCATGGATCCTAAAGGCTTAATCATGTTCTCTTCATCATCACTGTCATGCTGTACATTGCCTTGGTTGAGATAATGTGAACTATATGCTACATGTTCACTCAATGCACTCAGCCATTTCTGCAACATATCAGCAAAATCAAATATGTATGTAGAATGATCATATTAAATTGAACAATACTGTTGGGAAAAACTGATCAAGTGTATGCCAGTCAAGCATGAAAGTAAATTA
This sequence comes from Philaenus spumarius, assembly GCA_018207615.1. Lineage (NCBI taxonomy): Eukaryota > Metazoa > Arthropoda > Insecta > Hemiptera > Aphrophoridae > Philaenus > Philaenus spumarius. The sequence goes on from JAGFPH010000456.1 coordinate 422,059, forward strand.
CCTTAGCAGTAACAATTTCCGCACAGAAATTAAATGTGTTTTTATAAACTATGTTTTTAATCAATGGAAAGTGGAAAGTGTTTGTACGTTCTGATGATGCCTGATAAATAGGCATGTAATAGATATAATATATTATATATTAATAGCAATCAGTTATGGCTATACCTACATTAATGGGAAAAACTACATTGAAATCCCCAATACCGAAATAATACACTATATACCAACTGCTGAAAACAAATAAGAATTAAACAAGTGAACACTCCACAGTGGACCATACATTGTGATCACCTTTTCCGTGTCAATGTTAAAAACTTGTATAGTGTTTTTGTTTAAGTGTTTTTATAGTGTGTGTTATGTGTAATTATTTATTATGACTGTGTTTGAAGATCTGATGATAACATCAAAGAAATGTCGAAACCGGTAATTTGAAAAAACAAACAAACAAGGATTGTGACAAACCATATAAGGTAATAAACAAATTTTAATACATACAGTCCTGGAGGCTAGAAGTCAAAAAATGTTTAAATTAGTTTCGACCTTAAAAATGAGTGTCAATTACTGTATGGCCTAAGGTGTGCGGAACAATGAACTTCTAGGCTTAGATTAAAAAGAACTTATAATTTTGAAAAACAATCATCGTGAATGATATAAGTAAAAGTTTCTAATAGAAGTCAAAGAGAAATAGGAGAGGATTGGTAACTACCTGTGCAATTTAAATTTCTATAATATTGTCTAATTGAAAGACAACATATTTTCTTTAAAATAATGTAAAAAAATAATATTTGCTTTTTTAAGATGCTTGCAAAAAATGGAATCGTTTGGAGAAAATAAATATCTTTACTTTATATTACTTATTATGTACATGAAAAATAAAAATCATAATCAATAAATAGTTGTAGCCAAGAAGGTTTAAAACAGATAATAGTTTACATTTAATGTTAGATGTTTTTGTTTTAAATTCCAGTACACCAAAGTATGCCTTTTTGGGGCACTTGGATTTAAACAAAATATGAGGTATGTCCAGAAAGTAAGTTCTGTTTCTACTTTTATCTGGGGCAGCGCTGCGATCGCAGTTCCGCACATCCGTTTCCGTCACTCCGAGCCAAGGAGAAGGAAATGACGCAATTTTGAGATCGCTGTTGGTTGTGTACACTTTGTAGTGCTTGTTTAAAATGTCGGCGTTGATTGAAAATCCCGCCGCTTGTGAAATCAGATCTGCGATTTGTTTTCTGAATGCAAAGAACGTTAAACCAATTGACATTTATCGACAAATCGGCAAGGTTTATGGAGAAAATGCAATGAGTGATTCAATCTTAAAATGATGGGTCCAACAGTTGAATGAAGGATGTGATCAAGTAAAAGACGAAGAATGAAGTGGACGTCCATCTATGGGTACTGATGAACTGGTTCATGCAATTGATGAAAAGAAAAACGTAAGTTTACAGTTAATGCTCTTGCTACCGAATTTATGCAAATTTCACGATCACTAATTCATGAAATTCCGGATGAACAGTGCACTTCAGTTTTTGACACGTTAAGACAAAGAGCGCCATAACTTTCTGTCTCAGATAGTCAAGGGGGGGATGAAACTTGGGTTGTTTATGACACCTCTGAAACTAAACGCTAATCAATGGAATGGAGGCACACTTTGTCCCCAGCAACAAAAAATTTACATCTCGGAAAAGTCATGAGCACAGTGTTTTGGGATAGATAAGGGACTGATTGATTTTTCGCCGCGAAGTGAAACAAACAATAAAGATGTTTACTGTGAGACGTTTAGGAAACTGTGCCACACAATACAGAACAAGCGCCGAGGAATCCTATCAAAAGGTGTAGCTTTCTTTCATGACAACACTCGACCACACACTGCAAATCTGACAAAAAAACTCCTAAAGGACTAAGGCTGGAACGTGTTGTCAGCGTACAACCCTGACCTCGCTCCTAGCAACTTCCATCTCTTTTTGCACCTAAAATCCTTCCTTGGTGGTCAACTCTTCAACAATGATGATGAGCTGAAAGAACACGCCACCACGTGCTTGAAAATACAGGTGGCAACCTTCTATGAAGAAGGCTTACAAAAACTTGTCCCATGCTATAACCAATGCCTGGGAAATTACGGGAACTATGTAGAAAATAGTTTAATGGTTATAGATTTTTGTACAATAAATTTTTTCCTGTATCTGTTCATGATTTTGTTTAGTTTCCAAACGGAACTTACTTTCTGGACATACCTTGTATTTTCCTTAGATTCTTGAGGTGTACAATAGTGTGAATTAGCGAAATGTCTAAACTGATTCTGTTGCTAACTATTCATATCACATGGGTGGTCTATTAAACTCTATATATAACATTCAAGGTATTATTTAAATGACTTATTCAATAACAACAAATTTAATGGGGTTCATGGGCAAATTTTCTTCCCCACACTACATGTAAGTTGTACCCTAAAACATACATAGGTTTTGGTAAATTCTTTTAGTTTTTACTAAAATCAATATGTAAAATATCTTACTTGTGAATATTTTGTATATATCATTAAATTAGAGAGTTTGAAAAGATGATGAAGAAATTCTAGCTTCAATTCAATGAGCATTAAGGTCAAGAAAAATCCACCTGGGTGGTAAAAAAAAAACTACAGCACTATAACCCATAATCAATTTTAAGGGCTCCTAGAGACCTAAAAATAAATGACAATTGTATTGTTCAGAATAAAAACAAAACATAATTTTATCACTATACAAGTAATCGAACTATGGATATAATGCTTCTTCCTACCTGTCTGCTGACTTCTCCAGAACTGTCTTCGCTGTCTATTGGTACACTCACTCTATGAACAGTTCCATCAGAGAATAAAATAGTGAAGGCAGACAATGCTAGATCAGAAGGCACACCTTGTGCACCATCCAAGTATTTAAAATCTTTCCTTTTTACACCAGAACTTGCATCTGCTCGGCTGTTGAAATATGTCAACACGCCTCGTTCCAATACAGCCTGTTGAAAAATATGCGAATTACATAACTTTGACATAAGAAGGAACATAATTGATTGCCTACAAAAATAGTAATTAAATTAAGTTGTTGTCTGTTTTCATTAGATAATTATAATTTACAGCTCAATTTAAAGATAGTTTTATAAAACAAATTGAATAATGATTTCTTTTTAACCATCACCCATACAAATAAAAATAACAATAAAAGTTTTATCAATTAGGCCTAATTAGAAATAGTACCAAGTTAATTACATTTCTGGAAAAAGTAATAAAGTATCATACATGTTAAACATTTATATAACTCAAAATATCATACAAAAATGCGCTTAATAAATTTTAGGGATGTTTACTACATAATATTAAAATATGTAATTTCAAAGAATTAACATGTATTATGATTATTTAAAAAAATATAATGGTTTATGTTCTATATACACTACACATTTAAAAAAAATAAATAGATAATGTATATAAGAGAATTAATGCACATCGTATATTAATAATAATTGTTAAATGTAGATCCCTTCCCAATCAATCACAACTAAATACTTAGGAGTACCTACTCATTACATGCAAATCCAAATTATACTAAGGGATGACTCGTGTGTGCTTTGCATGCCAACACCTGTTCTCACTTTGTAAAATTGTGAGTGAAATAAATTAACAGAGCCTAAATATTAGGTAGAATGTTTTACTTATATTTACACAGGAATAATTTAAATTACTATTACACATACAAATAATAACCTGCACATTATTTACTTTAATCATTTAAAAAACATTAACTGGGTAAACATATCCAAACAAATCTGATGGTTTATTGTCAATGGGTCGGAATAATCAATAAAACTGAAAAAGTTTATTGTCTTTGCAAATATTAGAACAGTTTTATTAAGACTTGCCGACCATGGTTTTGCCAGTGACGGCATTATCAATTGTGAAACCATAGTCAGCAAGACTCAATAATTTTTTTTAGAATTTAATGCAAAATTTATAGTTAACAAATTTTGAAAAAAGTGGGTATTTTGGAATAAGTGTTGACTGGATAGTTTTTACTTTGTGGTGGAAAAAATTGCAACAGGCAATAAAATTTAATTTGCTTACTGTACATCTCTTTGAATTAACATCTACAAGTTCATGGTAAGTTATTTCTTACATAAGTGATATATAATAATGTATATTTCATTTATGAAATGTATTTTGAATACTTTTTTAATATAATAGTATTGCAAATACCGCAGAATATGGTGAACCATAAGAGTCAATATGGAAAGTATTGGAGGGTTAAGGTATGCTTTCCAGCCAAATTTTATCTTATAGTTTTTAAAATCTGGAGAACTGAACAGAGGACAGATGAAACTGGACAACATATAGCAATAAAATAGAAACTCCTATTGCGATGGCTAAAAGCACAATTATTGTACACTAGAGTCTCGGTAATTCGAGTATCGATAATCCGAGGTTTCGTGTAATTCGAGCCACAAATAGCGCCTTTCCTGCTACTGCCGTATTCCCCGCCCTCTCTTACAAGGTCCCTTGACACTAAACCGGGAGTGTCTAAAAATAAATCAGTCCCCCTCCCTACTGTATTGTGTGTGAGAATATGTTTACATTTGTTTTCCCAGGCTATAGTTAATTGTGAAACATTTCATTTAATAAGTGGAAGTGTCTTGTGTGCTTTTTTACTTTTACAAATTAATATGAGTTCTAAGAATAAAAGAAAGCTAGTTCCGTTAAATATAAAGCTGGAAGCTCTTAAAAGATTAGACAAAGGTGAAACATTAAAAAAATAGCAGCAGAAATTAACAGGCGTAGGTGAAGTAAGTAAAAGTTGGGGACTGGCGCAGGAATCGGGATAAAATTGAAAAGTTTGCTTCACAAGGCTTCTGAAAAATTTTGTAATGAACGAAAAACCATGAAAATACCGGTGAAGCGTTGTTTTTATGGTTTTGTCAGCAAAAGAACGAGGGGTGTAAACTATCATTCCCTATTTTACAGGAAAAAGCATTGTTTTTTCGCAATGAACTAAAGGAAGGCGAAGAAGATTTTACAGCAATTGTAAGTGGGTTAGACCGTTGGAAAAAATGATATGGTGTGAGACAACTGGAAATCTGTGGAGAAAACTTTCGGCGGATTCAGATGAGGTAGTGCAGTTTCGTGAAAAAATTCTCAAAGTAATAAAAAGTAAACAGTTAAAACCTAAACAGATATACAATTAATTGTGATGAAACCGGTTTACATTTTAAAACTTTACCATCTAAAACTCTTGCTACACCAGAGGAAAAATCGGCTCCAGGCCATAAAAAAAAATAGACAAAGAGTGACAGTGCTAGCTACTTCAAATGCATCTGGAACACATAAATTGAAGTTAGTTGTGATAGAGAAAACCGCTAAGCTACGAGCTTTTAAGAACAATTGTATGCCAGCGCTACCAGTGCATTACGCAAGAAAACAAATTCTTGGATGGACTAAGCCATATTTAAAAATTGTTTTTTTATCAATTTGTGCCTGAAACAAAAAATGATTTAAAAGAAAATAATTTACCTTGTAAAGCGATTTTAGTATTGGATAATGCGTGCTCGCACCCATACAAACAGAAACTGTAGTGCGATGAAATACGCACAATGTTTTTACCGCCTAATGTGACAAGCCTCTTACAACCTACAGACCAAGGTGTACTTTTGAGTGTTTGAAGAAAAAGTACAGGCACCGTCTGCTAAAGTTTATTATTCAAACAATTGAAGGTGAGGGAACTATTACAGATTTTCTTAAAAAAGTTACAGTTAAGGATGTGATTTATTGGGTTGCTGAGGCTTGGAAGAAATTACACCTAAAACTCTAGTAAAATCGTGGAATAAAATCTTAAACAATACAAAAGAAAACGACGATGACAGTTATGACGAGGATGATGACATACCTTTGTATAATTTATTGAAAAAACTACCTGCTTGTGATGAAACAAACCAAACTGACATTTCTGAATGGATGAGGCAGGACAAACAGTTCGAGATAACAGAAAACACAATCACTGAAATGGTCTGTGACGCAACATCTCCTGATGAAAGTGACGAAAAAATTTTAAAAGAAGATCAACCTGATGTGACTCATAGTGAGGGATTCACAGCTTTGGATGCAGCGCTATGCTATGTTGAACAACAACCTGAAGCTACTGCATGACATCGCAGCTCGCAAAAGTTGCAGTACTACATTTCTGTAATAAGTTAGTTTCTATTTTTTTACTGTGCATAAAATTACTTTTTTACCTCAGTGTTCAATACAAAATACTGTATACAGTAGACGCCCTGTTAACCGACTCCTACGGGACCGGACCCCGAGTCGGATATCAATAAAGTCGGTTAAAACGAAAATGGCTAAATTGCACCTAAAAGTACCGATAAACATAAGTTAGGCCTATAAAATTAAGAAACAATACAATAATTAAGTATACAGTAATACTAATACAGTACCTACTATATTTTCGTTACTCACCTTGTCCGATTGCTCATTCTATTACTATTTTACTCTTTTTCACAAGAACTATGAATTACAATTACAATTACCTGTACAGTACTAGGAAGAAAATAAAACACAGCACAAATTAAACTCACAATTATAATGACTGAAATAAATAAACCATATACACTGTATAAACTTACAGTAATATAAAATCACAGAACACAAATAAATTTAATCTCTTCATTTTGTTAACATTTTAAGTATAAGAGAAAAAGTGTCTGAACAAATTTTAACTAAAAAAAATCAGTGATCTTTTTTTGTTTTTTTCTGTCCAATTGTATTTTTTAACGCACATTCACGCCACTTTTTTATAAACATAATGTCGACTGCAGTAGATTCTCTTTGTTGTTCGATGTACAACGATGCCAATTGGAGAGCTCTAAATCCATCATTGTGGCTAATTTTCTCACCTTCTTCGCCTTCTTCATTTCTTTCTTCTTCGTCTTGGCCGGAATTTACTACTGCCTCTATTATTTCATCATCAGTTAGGAATTCATTCTCTATTTCCTCATTTCCATTAACCCATTCTTGAACATCTTTCACTTGAAGATTATCACCGTTTTCCTGCAATTCAAGTCTAAACATCTGCTGTAGATCGTTTAATAAGGCTGCATTGTTATCTGCTTCATAGCTTACAACATTAATGAATTGGGCAGCAGGATTATCATCTGTGTGTGCTTGAACGGCATTTTCAACACCAGGCCAAGCTTTTCTCCAGGATTTCACAAATGTTGAATTGGGAATCTCTTCAAAAGCTTTGGCTGCCATATAAATTACGTCTTTAATGTTAGTTGTTTTCAAAGCAGCAATTAACCCATTTCCTTCAAATTCCATTTTCCTCAGGATATCCGAAAGTAACATTTTTCGGTATCGTCTTTTAAAACATTCGATAACACCTTGGTCCATCGGCTGTACAACACTAGTCACATGTGGTGGAAGAAAAAAACATTTTATTCCAGATTCCTCTTCACATTCAAGTCCTACTGGGTGGGTTGGTGCATTATCTAAAACCAGAATTGCCTTAATTGGCATTTTTAATTGTTTTAAGTGTTGTGTTACTTTAGGTACAAACTCGTTAATAAACCAATCTTTAAAAATCATTTCGTCAATCCATGCCGATTTCTGACTTCTGTAGAAGACAGGAAGTCATAAGATATTAATGTTTTTAAAAGCACGTGGCTTCTGAGACTTCCCAATGACCAGTAGTGGAAGCCTATGTGTACCAGTAGCATTAGTGCATAAGGCTACAACTGTTAATCTCTCTTTATTCAATTTAAATCCTGAAGCAGACTTTTCATAACTAGCGGCAAAAGTTTTTTGAGGAAGTCGTTTGAAATTAAGACCTGTCTCGTCAACATTGTACACTTGCTCAGGATGCAACCCTTCCGTTTGAATAAACTCAGTGAACTTCAGGGTGAAATCATCGGCTGCAACAGGATCAGCTGATAGTTTTTCTCCACAAACACTTAAATGATGAATGCCGTGTCGCTTTTTCCACCGTGCTAACCAACCATCACTGGCCATAAACATGCCCGTTTTTTCAAACTTAGTGTGTAGAATGGCAGCTTTTTCTTTCAAAAGTGGACCACTTATAGGCGTGCCTTTGCGTCGTTCTTGCATAAACCACAACCATAATGCATCGTCAACCTGTTCGTTATGTGGTTTTTTTAAGGTGCAGCGCGACGAAAGAACTTTTTCCGATTCAATTTATGTACAGTAGTCTTGAATATCTTGTTTATTTCTTCGCCAGTCTTTTACCGTGGTTACACCAACGCCAAGGTCATTACTAATCAGTTTAACAGATTCTCCTTTCTCAATTCTCTCTATTGCTTTTAATTTTTGTTCCATAGTAACTACATTTCGCTTCCGCTTTACCGCACTCATTTTAACTAATAAACTATTTAATAAATTTTAACTGATTAAATAAACAAAAACAAAAGACTGAAAACAATTCACTGAACACCCAACCATGTAATACTTTAGCTTCAAACCGACTGACTGACTGTATTGTACGTTGACAAACGTTGTACTGGCGGTAAACGATGACAAACAAAGAAATGGTCAGCCTTGAACCTTTTCTGGCGCGGTAATGGGAAGGGAAGGATTTCTAGCAATAAGGTCGGCGGTTAACCCGGCGGGCGGTTTAAGCAAGGGCGGTTAACAGGGCTTCTACTATATTTAATAAAACTTTCATTTTTTTGATTATACGAGGACTATAAATAGTAGTTTTATTTTAACCTCTACATATTCCGTCTAATTCGAGTTTTTCACAATCCGAGGTACTCTCCGTCCCATTCAACTCGAAATATCGGGACTCTACTGTATATCCACTTTTTGGTCAAAATGAGATAGTTTTATCATTGTAAAGGTGGAGTACAGCTCTTTCTTCCTACACAAACCTTATATGTACCTTCCAAATAATAATAATTGTGGTGCAGTTTAAAAAAAAACATGGATTTTGAACAAGGCAGCTTTTGTTTGTGCACACTTCATTAAGTGCATACATTTATATCCTCAGTTTTCACAGTCATCACTTGTCCAAGCTGAATGCCTGTGTGCACACTTATTGTATGTGAGGACTTAACAACATCTGAGCACATTAAGAGTACAGTATAAAGTTTCATATAAGAGTTTCATTAAAGTTGGCAGAACTAACACAAATTAGCTTAAAAGAAGTGGGAATTAATTATTTAATTAATATAAAAATAATATTATTATTTCCAAATTAATAATTATATTATGGTTTTCAATTCACTATTTAATGATTTTGAATTGTTTTCTTCTTTTTCTGAAATTGTTGTCCAATAGTATATTATCTATCACATACATATATAAGACTATTGAGTATTTAAGTGGTCTTTGGAAATTTTTCCCCAATTTAGAAATCTTCTTTTTGCGTTTTCATAAACGGACATACAATTATTGTGTTTTTAGCCACAAATCAAATTTATTCAAATTTATCAAATTTCAAACGGAGTAGTTAAGATTTATATTTATAGGCTACATTTTCATCTACAATTATTAAATTATTATTTTGAATGCAAAATACCAGTACTACGTCACCATCAGATTGAATTTTTCTTGGCAAAGTTAGCTCATTGGATATCATACAACACACAGTTTCGACTCACCCAGACTGGTTTCCAACCAAGGAAACGGGAACGTTTCAACAGCTGGCCTTCAAATCTAACAGCTGTTTTCTGCAACTGTCTAACTGGACGGACACAAAGCACTTGCCGCATCTGAACATCCTTAGCTAAGTCTAAAGCTATTTGACCTGTTATTACAAGAATGTCAATTAAGCAGAACTTAATAAATCAATACATTTAAACTTATTAATTGTGAATCCTGTGTTCAAGTTTTATTCTATCAAGTAGGTTTATATATCCTTTATTTAAGATAAAGCTGGTATGAGTAGAAATATGATCTGATTATTAAAAATATTTTTAGAGCAGAGTTTTTAAATCTCCTCATCATGAAGAAACTTGAATTCTATTTACCTTGTGTACATAACTAAATATGTGAGGCAAAAACCAATTACCAACCTCATGAGCTCTTGCAGTATTTTCCCATAGGGGAACTCAATAAGTTTTGTCTAAAATTAAATCTATATATAATAAACGGTACCAGGAACTGGCACATACTTTCTCACAAACATATTTAAATTATTAAACAGATTCACTGTGACTTGTAGGGTGGGGTAAGAGAGGTGATTTTTTATTAAAGTTGGAGGTTAACTAATAAATATTATTATTATTATCTAGAGAGAAAACTATTCCATCGATTTCGAACAAATTTGCACCAAACACTTCAGTTAGGTCTTTATAGATACATGAAAAAAGGTTTTGAAATTTTTTGAAAAACAACCACCTTTATGGCCAAAAAAAACCCCAAAAATCAGTTATTATTATTATTATTAGTTAAACGAGAATTTTTAGAAAGATGCGGTTTTTTGCATATGGTAGGGGCACATTAAAGGCTACAAATAAGCCAAATTTTATCAAAATCGTTAGAGCGGTTTTTTATAAAAAAAATTATAACTGATTTTTTGCAAAAAAGGGGGATGTTTTCAAAATTTTTCAAAACCGTTTTTCGTGCATCTATATAGGCCTACTTGACATGTCTGGTGCAAATTTGTTTGAAATCGATCGAATAGTTTTCGCCATTTTGCCATTTCGCCAAAAAACCCCCAAAAATCAATTATTATTATTATTATTATAAGCTAAACGAGAATTTTTAGAAAAATTTGGTTTTTTGCATACGATAAGGCACATTATAGGCTACAAATAAGCAAAATTTTATGAAAATCGTTAGAGCCGATTTTTATTAAAAAAATAATAACTGATTTTTTGGAGGTTTTTGGCCAAAAAGGGGGTTATTTTTCAAAACCCTTTTTCGTGCATCTATATAGGCCTACTTGACATGTCTGGTGCAAATTTGGTTGAAATCGATCTAATAGTTTTCTCTCTAGCTTTGTATACATACAGACATACATACAGACGGATATTTTGTAAAACCATTGTATTTGGATAACCTAATAGAACTCCAATCCAATGCATTATTTTGTTCCACTGGAAATTCGACTTTTTTGGCGCTATCTATTGGGGAAACGAAGGAAGCTGGTTGGAAACACCAATGCTTACAATGCTTTCTCCCTAGCGCTACCTCGCGGCGCGATCATGTACTATTTTCGCGAACACCTTTTTTCCGGCACACAACCCCCGTATGGATGCAAGATCTATTTATTATTCATGATCTATGGTAAAACCCACTTTTTTGGACTCAGGGGGTCCCAAAACGGATATTTCCACAAAAATCTCAACATCGATTTTTTTGCGATCACTATACATTCTCTATACTATAGTATAATGAGAAAGTAAATAAACAGTACCAGGAACTGGCACATACTTTCTCACAAACATATTAAAATTATTAAACAGATTCACAGTGACTTGAAAATTGTAGGTGGGGTAGGAGAGGTGATTTAAAGTAGGAGATTAACTAATAAATATTATTATTATTATCTAGAGAGAAAACTATTCGATCGATTTCGAACAAATTTGCACCAAACACGTAAATTAGGGTTGTATAGATGCACGAAAAAAGGTTTTGAAAATTTTTGAAAAACAACCCCCTTTATGGCCAAAAAACCCTCCAAAATCAGTTATTATTATTATTAGCTAAACGAGAATTTTTAGAAAGATGCGGTTTTTTGCATATGTTAGGGTACATTAAGGGCCACAAATAAGTCAAATTTTATCAAAATCGTTAGAGCCGTTTTTTTACAAAAAAATAATAACTGATTTTTTGGGTTTTTTTTTGCCAATAAGGGGGTTGTTTTTCCAAATTTTTCAAAACCGTTTTTCGTGCATCTCTACAGGCGTACTGGACATGTCTGGTGCAAATTTGGTTGTAATCGATCAAATAGTTTTCTCTCTAGCTTTGTATACATACAGACATACATACAGAAATACAGACATACAGACAGACATTTTGTAAAACCACTTTTTTGGACTCTGGGGGTCCCAAAACGGATATTTGCACAAAAATCTCAACATCGATTTTTTTTGCGATCACTATACTTTCTCTATACTATAGTATAGTGAGAAAGTAAAAAAGCGAAATACCACTCACTCACTCATCACAATTTCTCAAAAACTACCAAACGGATTGAAATTAAATTTGGTATGTAGCTTCCTCTAGGGCCATAGGTGCTCACTAAGAAAGGGTTTGAAT
>JAGFPH010000456.1:434402-453629 GCA_018207615.1 Philaenus spumarius
TGGGGGGATCAAAGTTATTAAATCACAATTTCTTCAAAACTACCAAACGGATTGAAATTAAATTTGGTATGTAGCTTCCTCTAGGGCCATAAGTGTTCACTAAAAAAGGGTTTTAAAAAAATTGAAATTTTAGGGGGTAAAAATGACTAAATCACGATTTCTCCAAAATTACCGAACGGATTGGAATGAAATTTGGTATGTAGCTTCCTCTAGAGCCATAGGTGCTCACTAAGAAAGGGTATGAAAAATTTCAAAATTTTAGGGGAATCAAAGTTACTAAAATCATAATTTCAGATCTTTTATTATTATGACAATAATGCTTTTATTATTTAAGATCTATATATATAAAAGCCAAATACCACTCACTGACTGAACATTTAAAAAGAATACAATTATTACGTTAAAAAGACTGACAATACCAACCACCATGGGCAACGCCGTACGGGTCAGCTAGTAAATTAATATAAGTTAAGCCTAAAATTTAAGTCAGTTGGTTTATATTGTATGAAATATTTGTTATTTAATGTACTGTACTTTTAGCAAGAGTTTTTGAGGACATTTTAACCATACACCAATAAAAGTCACATTGATAAGGTTAACCCTTGTATTTTGCTACAAAATGATACCAAAACTAGCTCTGCATATTCTGCTAAACATGTTTATGAGTACTGTACTTCTACCTGCTGATCTTCCACTAGAATTAAAATGCTCGCGGAATCTCATTGCTCTGTTATGGGCAAGCTTGTGCAGGGCTAAACATTCAAATTCCAACTCACTTATTTCTAGAAGTTTAGTGTTTGCAGGGCCATCCCTAGGGGGAGGGGGGAGACAAGTGGGTCATCTGCCCTGGGCACCGCATCAAGGAGGGGCGCCACGATCTACCGATACAAATTTTGTATTGCCTTCCAGACGTAAAGTTCACTTTGCGCTCCTATCAAGACAATTTTTAGTGTTTCTATTGTTATTTACCAAACATTCATGACTACTAGTCTAAGTTATATAATTTTTATAAAAACAAGTCAATAGAATGAGTTCAACCTGGTACGGTAGGGGCGCCCAATATAGGCTTGCCCCGGTTACCTACACTCCAGTTTGACATCAAACTCAACAACAAACAGATGCTAAAAATATCGCTGGGTATATTTTGATTATTTGTTTCGTGTTTGTTAATAATGTTTTAGACTGTGATGTATAAAAGTTTCATCAATTTGAAGTTAAGTTTTGCCACAGTAAAAAGTTTTGTCGTCAAAGTATAAAGTGCGAGTATACTTTATAGTGACTTTGATATATTGATAAAAGTCCTAGCACAAACTAATAGAACTGGAAGTATTTAATTTGATTTTGTATATTTGTGAGTTGTCTGTTTTTCTTATTATTATTTTAAAGTTTATATACTTTATTATATTCATTTTGATCTGATTTAAATGAATAATATATGTTTCATTAAACTTAAATAATCAGCTGTTACATTTGTCTGATTTTCATTTGATGACTGCAATTCATTAACATAATTACCTTTACAGCTTCTACAAACCTATTAATTTAGAAAATTTGATTAATTACGATACATAAGACTTGCGACATTCGAGTGACATCATTGCTGATTGTATGTAGGAAGTTATATATAGATGTAACACTCTAGTCAGCATTGGTTATTCGTAGGCTTTGATCATAAATGCCTATATAACTACGGTATGCTTTTATAATTTGTGATTTGATAACTTATGATCTTATTACTCTATTATCAATAAAAAGGATCAATAAAGATTAAAACTAAAATTGTATTTCTTATTTATAAACTAACCTCTAATATTTCTAATGGTAGTGTCGATGCCATTTTGTAAAAGCAAAACGGCAGCTTCCTTGTGCCCTCTGTAAGATGCACAGTGAAGGCAGGTGTTTCCCTGAGTGTCCACACAATTAATGTTCGGAGGATGTTCACCTTTCAGCTGAAAATCAAAGTATGTTTTAAAAAACTGAATTTAAAAACACTGAATAAATAAGAAGCTTTAAAATGTTAAACTCTTAAATTTTATAGATATCCCCAATTGAAGAATTATGCAATTGTGTGTCCCCAGTAATGAAATCTCTCTAAGTGCCTGGGTCTCATGGATACCCTTAACTAACCAACTAACCATTTCCTAGTAGCAGATGGGAGATAAAACTTGAGTCTAGAGTCTGAAATAAAAGCAGATTATTTTTTCAACTAATGAAGTTAATGTCCACGTATTGAAGTCATCCATGAATAATGTATTATATAGATTCCTTATAAAACGATACAAAGTTAAACCTCTTCAGACACCACCACCTCCACTTCCGCTGGCAGGAGTTAATGATTCAAAAGCTTTTGAGACACCTGGTGTGGACATCGCTGGGCCTCTGTACTTGAAAGAAGGTATAAAAGCGTATATTGTATTATTTACCTGTGCAGTGTATAAAGCAATACATCTTGAACTTTTATTGTATCACTCTCTAAAGAAGCTTTTCTCTCTGCCCTTCGTAGATTCGTAGCGAGAAGAGGTCGAGCTACTACAATATATTCAGACAATGGTAGGAACTTCTTAGGAACTAGTAATCTATTGAAAAAACAACTGGGAAGAAATAGTGAAGGTTACAACTGTGCAAAGGATTAATTGGAAGTTCAATGCTCCTTCATCAGCTTGGTGGGGCGGCTGGTGGGAACGACTTATCGGAATGGTAAAGGAAATTTGAGAAATTCGTCAGTCGCTTATGAGGAACTGTCAACTATTTTATGTGACTGTGAAGCAACAGTGAACTCAAGACCTTTGACTAAATCTCTCAAATGATGATGACTGTTTACGGCCATTAACACCTGCTTTATTTTTACAACCGATGACAACTACTGAGGTGCCTGACTTAGACAAAATTGAATCATCGAGCTTGAATAAGAGAGTGCGCTATGTGAATAAATTAAGGAAATCGCTAAGAGATAGATTTAAAAAGGAATATTTTGCTAGACTTGTTCATCATGGAAAGAATCTGAAATGTAGGGAAGCCGTAGTTGGTGAACTAGTTTTAATCGGAGATGACAATGTAAAACGAATAAGATGGCCCTTAGGAATAATACAAGAAGTTTATCCAGGAAAAGATGGTATTTCAAGAGTAGCAAAATTGAAAACAGCAAACGGTGTGTTGATTAGACCACTTCAGAGACTGTATCCACTGGAAATATTTGCTAATGAAGAACAAACTTCTATACCTAATAAGAATAAAGAAGTAAACAATAAAGAAAAAGTTACTGCTGAAAAGAAGACTAGAAACGGAAGACAAGTGAAAGTTCGCCAGAAACTTATTCTTTTTTCAAATCTTTAAAATTTTCTAATTGCAGAGTTATTAAATTTTAAAGGGGGGGGGGAGGATGTTATAAATATTAGTTAATCATATGTTTTCTTCTTTGTAGTCCAAGTGCACAGATTGTAAGTTGTTTGTCTTAAACATATATTTTTAGAATTGTTACATTGTATTTGGAGCAGATGTGGCTCTGCAAATGTGTATAAGAGAAGACCTATTTTCTGTATTTCAATATTTGTGTTTTCAGTTTAATAAAGTTTTTTTACATGTGAATATTGTTTGTTGCTCAATTATAGCTGAGATGAGTACACAAAAGTAAGTTTCAAGACAAAATGTTTTGTGTTGTGTTATCTTAAATGTGATTTAATGAACAACTATATATATTTTAAGTTTGAGCCCGACTTGAGAATGAAGAGACATGAAACTCTGAAACCACGAATCCCATCAAATAAGGACATGAAGGACTGTAGAAGGACATCAAGGTATATAAACATGTTAGTCTTTCTAAGAGATATTATAATTCTTTATCATCTAGCTCTGACCTCAAAAATATCGTCGTACTTTCTCTAAGTCCTTATATTCTACAATATGCTCTGTAACATTGAGAAACCAGGAACTACCACATTACTCAATACATTTCTGCTCAACCAATGTTCACAGATGAACAAAATGCCAACATTAAATTTTGTGAAACCGAAAACAATGAACACAATATTTTTAATGAATTCTACACAATTTTACTTTAGAATTTACTAAAAATTGTGTTTGATTTTTCATTAACCCGCCATCGGTCAACCTGTTAGATTTACCCTAACGAAAAAATATGTTATACAGAAAACTTTTTTGCTGTTAACCTGACATTCCTCTACTTTTATCAATGCCTAAACGACTATCTGAGGAAGGTAATTTTGGCTCTCCCTACAAAAAATTATTTAATAAAATATATAAATTTTAATTCATTTATTCTAAAACTTAATAAAATGTCTAAAAACATATATTCTGAAAAGTTAAAAACAATATGGTAGTAATTATCTTTACTAAACTATAAGAGGGGAAAAACATATAACAAGTGTTAGATTCTTCCTATATGGTTGACCGTTCGCGGGATTGAAGTTAGGTTGACTGACGGTGGGTTAAAATGGAGTTTTAACAAGTACCTTCGGTCGTTAGTGTAAATTGTATTAAATTTTGTCATTAGAAAAGTTTCATCATTTTGTTTAACCCGCCATGGGTCAACCTGTTAGATTTACCCTAACAAAACAATATGTTATACAGAAAACTTTTTTGCTGTTAACCTGACATTCCTCTACTTTTGTCAATACCTGAACGACTATCTGAGGGAGGTAATTTTGGCTCTCCTTACACTTTTTTTTTAGTAAAATTATTTAATAAAATATATAAATTTTAATTAATCTATTCTAAAACTTAATAAAATGTCTAAAAACATATATTCTGAAAAGTTAAAAACAATATGGTAATAATTATCTTTACTAAACTATAAGAGGGGAAAAACATATAACAAGTGTTAGATTCACCCTATTATGTGGGTTTAAACGTTTAGTACTCTCAAAACTAAAAGGAAATTAGGCTATTTATGAATCTTATGGTCACCATACTGCATGTGTTTATTCTATTACTCGATTCATACTGTACACAAACTGTTTGCAGACAGTTTACCACTCTTTCTGTAGTACATCATGTTGGTGTCAAGTTCTTTTTTGTCACTAGGATAAAAAAGTAATAACAGGAGCCGAAGCTCTGATAATAATAAAGAATGTATTTCCTTTCTGTTTAGATACGAATTATTGGGACTTTAGATAAGTGTGACATTAACCGATTGATAACATTATCCGTAATTACAACATTCATGGTATTAAGAGATTGTTCACTATCAAAGCAGAAGTCCGGAGGGTATAAAGCCCATGGAGGTGTCAAAACTAAACACATTCTCTAATGACATAAATCAATGGAAACTGCTGTTAGCAAAAGACAATTTAAAATACAATTATTAAAATACAATTTTTGCATTTAAAAATTTTATTCCAAATATACTTAAATCATTGAAAGATCACACAGAGCATTCTGGATGACAGTAAAATGACCACCCCTAGAACTTTAAATATAAGTATAACATGTCTCAACCTTGTAATTTTTATTAATTAAGAAAAAGTAGAACCCATGAATCCTTGAAGTTTGTTACTTGAATAGTAGTTAAGTGTTACTACCATATTGCTAAGTGTTTCCAGAGAGCCATCTCTCGCAGCAGTGAGTAACATCTCTTCCTTCTGTTTGGACTCAGTTTTCTCTGCCGCTCGCAACAACTTGGCTGCTTCCTCATCTTGGCACACTTCCCTAGCTGTACGACCTTCACCATTGCGGATATTCACATCAGCATTCCTCTCTAGGAGGAGAAGAACTAAATCCTACAAAGAAACATTATTAATCAGAAAAGAATAATTTAGGTAAATAATGTTATAAAATTAGAATTTTCGTATTATTAGCTCAACTAATAATATGAAGGAATAACAGATATAATAGTATTTTGAAAGCTTTTACTATTTCCCCAAAAAGTACATGCTTTTATAGACTAGTATTTAGTAAATATAGGATATATTGCCTCAAACCTTTTAGTAGATAGGGGGAATCCTTATTTAAAAATGGTTTATTTTGCCCATAGTGTTAGTCATCCTGATACTACTAAAATAAATCTATCTAATGAAATAGATACCTTTCAGTTTCATTATTAACTACTGCCCAACCTATGTCTTACTTTTAAACTGTTAACTTACCTCTCGTCCAATGAAAGCAGCTTTATGAAGAGGTGTATCACCTGCATCGTTTACTGCATTAATCTCTGCGTCATGATCCAGCAGAAACTCCACAACTTCTTTGTGCCCAAAGTATGAAGCGAGATGTAAAGGTGTCCATCCTAGATTGCTTTTACTTTTACCTAAAAAAAAAGTACAACATAAGGCTACAAACTTTTACAATTTATTTAATACACTAATAGAATATAGTTCATACAATTTTAAGAAATTACTTTTAAATTAACTTTAAAAATAAACATGAATGTGTTAATATAGCTTGCCGTACGGTACTTGCTCTAAATTTAATTAGTAGGTTTATAATTAGCACAATTTGTAATATAATATAGCTACAATAATTTTTAAATTTACATTAGGCTTAAATAAGGCTAAACTTGTAATCATACACAACAAAAGAATGTCTTTAAACAGGTTAAAAGTTGTATAGCACCTAATATTCCCTACAATTCCTTATATTTTATTTTTAATCAGTTGATTTTATTCTCGAACCATTTCATATTCATTTATGCATGGGCCAACACAAATGTAAGGAATACATTTTTGGAAACAAACAGAACATGATTCTGAAGTTTACTTTATAAATTCAAAAGTAGCACTAAGAAAATAGTTTAAGTCCTATTTATAATCCTAATCCTTTACAATAAAACATAATCCTTACAATAAAAAATGTAGAAGGCTTATAACATGTAAAATGTACAAAAACTTATTTTTTGTAAAAAGATTTCTAAAGCACAAATATTTGATGTGTCAAGACTGGCCTATAGGTCTATATTATGTACAGAAAATAGCTGAAAACAAAACATTAGACATTTTACTTCCTTCATTTCTGTGGTTTAGGCAACTTGATTAACTCACAATAAAATGTAACCATTTTATTGTTTTGCAAGCAAATTTGTGTCATAATCCCCATACTGTTTGTGGTCCTAGAAAAGCTTAGTGAATTCGGTAAGCAAAAGTATTTTTATTAAAACCAATATATGGTATATGTGACAAATAAAACTTCAGAGTTTAATTTATTATAGTGTGGGTGAAAATGTTTTCACTATGGAAAAGTTTTTGCAATGGTCCATTTTCTTAGAAAGTATCCTATTGATTTTGATGTTCTATTTGAAAATAATTACAGTGCTAGTATTAGTAGGCCTACATAAGACATTTGTTTTGATTATGATCAACCTACCTTTACAGCTAATATTAAACTCAACATTCTCTTCCTTTTGAGCCTTGAGTAGGTTATGTAATTCAGTAATTTCTCCATTGCGTGCACTATGTAATAATAGTTCTTGCAATTCTAAAGTACTTCGACTATTAAACATAACTTGAAAAAATGTTATTTCACAACAATAAACTGTACAGTATTTACAATTTTTTTACAAAATGTTTTGTACAAAACATAGCTTATCATTTTAATGTAAGAAATTTAAGAACGATTAATTCAACTTTACAATGCAGGTGGACTTCGATCATTTTGGATACATTGATAAAAACCATATTTACAGGCTATTAATTAAAACATGTAGCTTACACAACCTCAAACTATGTTATTCTTTTTAGGTTATTGTGCCATTACTAAAATATTGAAAGGAGCATGCGCGTACTAGCTTTACTGCAAATCTACCATTATTCCAAATTGGCTTCAGGACTTCCAAGAATAATTTTATACATTTAGATGCAAAAACTCTTGGTATTATTATCTCTGCTAAAAACTCAAAAGCTTCCAGCAGGAATTTGAGAGTTGTAGCAAGGCATAGAGGTACAATTAATTAAAATATTATCAAAACTGGTATTGGTCGCGCCAATCAATTAAAATATTAGTAGCCAATTGGATCAATGCTGTATTATTATTATTAAATTTGTGTCTGTGTTCTGTGTCGTACTAATAAGGAAAACTAAATTTGAATAGTCTTTTAACCTACGTTGGAAATAAATATAGTTATAGAATTAAACTCAATTGTTAATATAAAATTATTTCCAGTTGATATAATCATTTCCTGTTCATATTTAGAGCAATATTGGATGTAGTATAATATAGTATATATATAATCAGTAAGCTTAATGGATAATTGCATAGAAATACTCCTCATTTCAGCCATCAAATGATTCAAAGGACATAAAATATTCATGCATTGACTACTTTGTTATCGAAACGCCGTTTCATCATTAAACATATTTTAAAAAAATGTATATTCTTTTATTATTTTTTTTAAATACATAAATTTAATAATATTATAATATTAAAATGTAACAATAATAATAATATTATTAATAAATAATAATATTATCGGGCAACAGAAAATGTATGTTCTTTCCATTTTCTAAATTTGTTATTGAACATTTATTTTGTAGCAATCAACATACAGAAAGTTATGCCCAATACAGTTTCTGTTGCCCAATAATATTATTATTTATTAATGATATTATTATTATTGTTACATTTTAATATTATAATATTATTAAATTTTATTTGTATCTATATGCATTAAATATATTATGTGTATTATTTTGTTGTTCCTTAATATCAGTAAGTTACATTTGAAAGTACAGTATGTATTAATTGAACTAATTGACAAAACCAATTTCTACAAGAATTTCCTGATGTAGTAGGCATTGCCAACATCTGAAAGCGCGCGCTTATGATGAATTCGGATTCGGTTTGTAGTTTATGTTTTTTTGTTATCTCGTATTAATCTCGTAGTCATATACAATATTATAGGTATTCATGTTGGTTAGTTATTTTTTAGTTAGTAATTCGTAATTTGCTTTCATTATTGAATGTAACCTTGAGAAGCCTGTGAGTTTATAAATTTTACAAAGTATAACTATTTTAATTTATTAACTCTATGTTGTTGCTATTAAAGTAACTTTTTGTGGTTTCTAGGTTATAATATCCCATGTTGATATTAATTTCTAAATTTATCATTTTATATGGGATTAATTGATAATTAGTGAAAACCTTTATGGATAATTTTGTCTAGAATCTTTTTTGTTATTAAGATGTTCTTTTAATCCCGATAAAATAAGTTAAATTTAAAAAAATTACTACCTAGGTTAGGTAATCTTTACAAATTATCAGTAAATAGTAGGCCTAGAGACGTTTTTTAATAGGCCATAGCACCGCTTCTATCAATTCTGGGTTGACAACCTATGCAACCGAAAACGTTCTATACTGTACTTAAGTTGTATCACTTAATAAAACCTATAAACGTTAATAAAATGGACAATAATCAAAATAACCCTTGAGACATAAATATCTACCGATATTAGAAATACCTCATTTAATAAATTATCCTTAACCTAAGCAATAAGAAAATGTATTATTAAAACTTTATGTATTATAAACATTACAAAGTCAATAATTTATTGTAGTCTATAATATGTAATATTTATATTGTAGGCTGCCTATTCTACTTATTTATCTTAGAAACTGTGAATAAAAGCACACTAACTTAAAGCTTATTACAGCTAATAATAACTTCTTATAGTAGCTATTAGTAATTCACATATCTATATATACTATTTCATAATTATATTTATATATATATATTGTATTTTAAGATATTATTTAGGCCTATCTATCATGTTATATATTTACTTTTTAAACGGCCAGCTTTACTATTCGACTCTAGGCTAATCTATGGCAACAGAAATGCAAAAATAATAATAAAAGAATGCCTAAAAGGTTCTAACCTAACCTATTTAGTCACAGTATGTTTACCTGTATGCAACATTTATAAGCCTAGGTTGAATAGTAAAGTTACGCCTTTGAAACAAATATTAAAACACAATAACATTACTAGGCCTATGTGAATCAAGATTACAAGATGCTTGAACTTAGAGTGGCCTACCTTCTTGAACGTATTTATCTCCTGCTAGCTATTGGTCTATTTCTTCCTAAAGATAAATTAGCATGTATTTGAGTTAAGTAGAGGTTATCAAAGTATAACAGAATACTTAGGTTAGTAACACTAGCCTACTTACTTTCTAAAAAAAAAGATCATCAGCTTATGCTATTTCTACAAGTAGTGGTATTCTAAAAGTTCAATGTCCTAGATGTTATCCCAGGAGGTTGTTTTGACGAAGTATGAATTATTTTGTATTACATCTTCTGACTAAGAAGTGAAAGCTTCCACCTTGTGTTATGATTTGAGATGTGTAATAAAGATATGTTTTAGTATATTAGTTATTAGAGTTAGTGTTTTGTATGTTAAGGTGTTTAACCAGTAAGACGGACGAGGAAGTACGGTATAAACACGGAAATAATCGTAGCAAGGTCGCGTGATAGGTCATTTAACGCGGAACAAAACAAATGCTATGAAAGCAGCGGTTGTTTTGTTGGAGATGACAACAAGGAAGCTAGACGGGTTATAAAGTATAATCCGAATCTAGAATCGGGGCCAGAAGATTGTGGTCGATGGGCCAGAGTGGAGTGGTCGGGTGACCAGTGAGGGGCTGCGAGTTTTAGGCCAGTCTGTTGTTAGTGTGTTAGGCCGGAAAGTTGGGCCGGTTCGTCGTGCAAAGTGCGGCCAGGAAATCGAGATGGGGAATTCAGCTCGAGGTTTGGACCATTGAGATCTCAAGTGAAAGAGATACCTGTGAAGACAACACACTGAGTGAGCAAACCAAAGTATTTCAGTCTATAGTTAGAGTAACGTTATATTCAGAGTTTTGGGTTTATTCAGATAAAAGTAGTAAGCTTAGTTGGGTCAAGTGGTACGTCTTCTTTGATTGTTTGTATTGTGTAATGACCTTTGGAATTCACAAACGTTGCGTTTTGTGCATAATGTGTTACGGGTGTATGTACACACAGTGAGTGTGATGAACTTTCATGTTAATTTGACTTTGAAGTAAGCTGAATGGCTTTGTTTTTTTACGGGTATCAAGGCTATCAGATTGCGAATGGTAGTTCGGATGACGTGCAAGTAGAGATGCTGCATCGATATTATTTGTGACGCCTCGATAATCATTTTGCGTATTGATGAAATGTTTGCAATGGATATCGAGTGATATGTTTCTGTGCGGGCCTAGCTCAGGAATTTGCGTGCGTTGCAGTTTTGAGCTGTAAGTGTTACAGCGTGTTACATAGCGAGTCGGGATTGACTCATTTTGCTGCGTCAGGGAATAGACTCTGTCGAGTTATGTAGGTTGAATCTGTTGAATTTTTGCAGACATTAAAGTGTTTTAGTCGACGGATATTTGCTAGGTAAAGCAAGCGGTTAAAGAACCGGGGTATGCTGATGCGGCAGTATGGCATTGTTTCAAGGTTTGTGTTGTTGACCATTGTAAGTTGTATTATGCATGTTTTGCTGATGAGCGAATTCGGCAGTTTTTAGCAAGGCCAAGTTCATTTATGTTGTAATGAGAGCAGAATATACTTACGGTACTGTTTATGTTTATTCATGCGTTATGGAGTTTGTGAGTTATGAGTTTATGAATTCAATAATATTTTATTATGGATTTGATTATGGTATACTGTATGAGTTAGTTTTTAAGTTGAGTTTATTATGTGTGATTATAAGACAGAGTGCACTACGGTGTCGGTACATGCAAGGCTGTAGAATTTGGGGGTCTTTTTGCAAAAAAATAAGGGGTGGTTTGCTGGGTGTAATGTGATAGACTTGAATATTGCGTTTTGCTCAGTTTCAGACTGCGGCGGTCTATGTTGGGTGTGTTGTATATGTGCCACCGTTAATTATTGTGACATTGAGTTTGTTTAGCGGCAGTCTGCATCCATACGAGGTCGGCTTACCAGATATTTAAAGGGCCACGGAGAAGATGCAGCAGCAGCGGCCGCCACAGGACCGAGAGTAGATCTTCTGGGACCGTTCTTCAGGAACCTCTACCTTGAATGTTGCGGCGTGGCAGTAAATAGCGGACACGGTGTAGAGGTAGCGATCGGTGCCCACGGATCTTGCAATGTGTTGGATGCCTCGTCAGCGGATAGCGGGTCGCTATCAGAAGAATGCGCCGGATTCCCCCTACCCAAAAACTTTCTGTTTCCCCAAACCCCGTAATATTTTTCGGAAATATTGGACAATGTTAGCATTAGGTATATGATTAGATTATTGTGTTATTGGACGTTTTTACGTATTGTATTTTGGGTTTTGTAAATTTTGTTGTGAATGTTGTTTATTGAGTTGTACTGATGTATGTATGACGTAACTGTATGTATTTGTTAAGGACTACCCTCAGATGTAAGGCAAATGTCCAGGACGACATTTTTCGGAGCGCCTGTAATGTTATGATTTGAGATGTGTAATAAAGATATGTTTTAGTATACTAGTTATTAGAGTTAGTGTTTTGTATGTTAAGGTGTTTAACCAGTAAGACGGACGAGGAAGTACGGTATAAACACGGAAATTGTAGCAAGGTCGCGTGATAGGTCATTTATCGCAGAACAAAACAAATGCTATGAAAGCAGCGGTTGTTTTGTTGGAGATGACAACAAGGAAGCTAGACGGGTTATAAAGTATAATCCGAATCTAGAATCGGGGCCAGAAGATTGTGGTCGATGGGCCAGAGTGGAGTGGTCGGGTGACCAGTGAGGGGCTGCGAGTTAGGCCAGTCTGTTGTTAGTGTGTTAGGCCGGAAAGTTGGGCCGGTTCGTCGTGCAAAGTGCCGCCAGGAAATCGAGAAGGGAATTCAGCTCGAGGTTTGGACCATCGAGATCTCAAGTGAAAAAGATACCTGTGAAGATAACACACTGAGTGAGCAAACGAAAGTATTTCAGTCTATAGTTAGAGTAACGTTATATTCAGAGTTTTGGGGTTATTCAGATAAAAGTAACACGCTTTAGTTGCCAATACCGTAATCCAGTCTGTCTTATAAAGGTCAATACCTAGTATAAGATATGTATTTAACATAAGTGTAGCTAATGTGAGTAATTGTATGTTATCTATAATTGTAAAGGCGTACAAATAAATTAATGTTAAAATAATTATTACCACTGAACCACTGATACGTGTTATTATTGATCTGTCCCTTTGTTACTGAAGTATTATAGAGTTTGAACCCGGGTAATAAGGGAACTAGAAATCTTAACCCTATCACTTGCCAATACCTCATACGGAAGCTTCCTCTAGGGCTACTGATACATGATGTATTTTCATTCCCTATCACTTCTCAGTTGGTGATATGAGAGCCTTCTGTTTGACACTGGTCTTAAACGCCCAATTGATTATAATTGCTGTATGCTTTCATTTTGTTCAAATTAATTTTTCACAACTTTGACATTTATTAACACAACATGTTTGGAATTTACCGCTTAATTTTTTTTAGTATATTTTGATTTTAATTAAGTTTTACATTAGTTAAATCTGCTTTTCATTTTTAACATTATAGACAAAGAACCATATTGGTTCTACAACCTTTTGTAACATTTATATTCGTATTACGTGTGTTTTAATTTTGTAATTTACATTTATTTTACATATTAGATAATACTAAACATGTTAAAATTTAAATAAAAATCATTTTATATCTATGACGTTTTCATGATCAATCCCGCGTGACATGTCATGTAATCTTTACCCACACAACTCCTCCCGGATCAACAATGATATACAAAATTGATAACACCTTATAGCGGCAGGGGGATAACCTACTTGTATGTGCGAAAAAAACATTAGAACATAATGTTTAATTGGATGGCTTGGTTATCATATAGATAGAAAACAAAATATTATAAAAACTAATTAATTTCAACATATTCCACTAGCATAGGGTGGTACCACTACCAATTTTTCCTGTGCTGTGGTTTTACCAAGTTGTGGCATAGGCCTACTGAAATACCACCTACTATTGGATTATTACTCATATTTAGTTTAAGTAAACAGCTGATAATATTTGTTTATAACTGACACTTGAACTTATTATAAAAATGACAACAGCTTGAACATAAACCTGTTCCTCGGCATTGGTGAAAGTTTCCAGTTTGTAAAGTTCCAAAAGCCATCATTTACAATATGCATTTACCCTTCCTAAAAAAGCTTGTTGGCTGCTCTGTTCTTTATAGAGTGTTATGTATTATAAGCCTACTCTATGATTTTCCCATGTATAGCCTAGAACTAATAAATTTCCACTCTTAGAAATTTTTTTCATAGTGTTACTATTATTCATAAAAATGTAGTGATAAACTATATTTACTACATTTCTATATAAATAAAAATGTGAATTAACTAACCTATTTATCACTAATTTTATTTTATTTCAGATTTTCTCTTCAGAATGGAGAAGAAAGGAAAAAAACTAATTGAGAAAGAAATGTCAGAATGTGAAAAGATTTTCTTGTGCAAGAAAATGATCAAGGAAAAATTATTTAGTGATACAAACTTTACTGGTTTTGTGAATGAATTTGAAGAACTGTATAACGTATTGCGACGTACTATTGAATTTGGAGAAAGTGATTCGGTTTTAGTTATTGGACCTCGAGGATCGGGAAAAACAGCAGTATGTGCTAATTTATTTCATAGCCTAACCAATGAAGTAGTATTTTAATACTTGTTGCTCAAACATTTTCTCTCCACCCTTATCAAAAACAAAAAATCATGTCATCTTTTATAAAAAACTGCATGCTAGAAAAAAAAACAAATACCTAGAGTGCTTTTTATTAAAAACCTTTAAGTCCGCTGATTTAAATTTTGATCAAAAGTGAAGGGACAATTTAACATTAATGGTACTCCTAATCTTTCATTTGGAGTATAATTTTACTTTATCCTATCTTCATCATTTAGCATTTCTTCATCATTTAAATGTGGTTGGTAAAATTTAAAAATATATCTCATTTATCACAAATGCCATGTTAAAATTTATTACCTTATTATTTAGTTTTAATTAGAGTTTCATTCATTGTTATGTAAAGCTGGTCGTCCACTAGGTCGATAGAGAGGCGCGGCGCCATGCTGGAGAACCTCGTCCACTTAGAGCGCAGTGCGGCATGGAGCAGTAGCTTTCTCCCCATTTTGATCACCTAATATTCAGTCATGGTTTGACAGTATTCAAAGATAAAACTATTCTCTGCACTTTGTTATAATAATATTTTATTTTTGGGCAAAGCATGTATTCCTAAATTACTATTAGGCCTAGTTGCGTTAGCAATCTTGTAGTAGGAACATAAAAACTGGTGTTTTCAAAATAATAAATTTGAAATTGATTATCTTGTTTGTCCCTCTTGTGTCAGAGCGGTTGAGGACTGTGGCTCCCTGACAAATGCATGGGATGTTTGTAGCCGCTTGGTACTACTGGTCTCTGGACAATAGCCCTTTCTTTTCTCAACGTGTGATGCACCTCAAATATTTGTCGGTAAGGTTTAGGCCTGAAGTTGACGAATGGAATCTTTTGTTGGTTGTTTAGGTTAAACATATGGAAAGCATTCAATACTATTAAGTCTAGCAAATGAAAAAAAAATACAAATTTGTTGTCATGCGTGTTTCTCTTTTTTCATTTTCTTGGGAAGATTTTTATTACTCGGGAGCTATACAATAATATGCCAAAAACGAACATACACGAAATAAACACAACAATCTAACTAATAAAATATGGAATAAGAATAAATTGTGACCTTTCCGAGTCCGAACAACAAATATAAGTCTGCATATTTTACCATGAAAAAGTTTCCAAACACCTGTGATGCGCTAATAGCGTACAGTGAGATGATTGGTTTTAACCATTTTATCCGGGAAATAGTGCACAAACACCTGTGCAGTCTTACAGCCGGATGATTGGCTATAAGACAGTTTCGTACCAGTAGATAGTGAATCATTTGTTCCAAAGATAGCAAACCTTGTCATCTCCCTTCTCAATAAACTGTGTTACTCTCACCCATCACTTTCTTTATAATGCTCCGACATTCCAGTGACCTCGTATCAAAATCATTTTGTGTAAAGTGTCTAAAAACTTAATGAAATTTGTGAGTCTAGCAAAACACCACAAATGACGTTACCACTCTGTTTGTAATATTTGTACATGATGATCTTTAATTTGCTGTACTGTATTTACTTTTTAAAGGGTTAAGATCTCTAAACATATATCAAATTGGCCAATTAATTTACAATTTAAAAAAATGTATGTCTTATTTGGTTGTTTCAGCTGCTAAATAATGTGTTGAGAAAGTTAGGAGAAGTAAACATGATGGAGGATACAATCGTAGTACATCTGAATGGTTTAATACATACAGACGATAATCTAGCACTTAAAGATATTATTTGCCAATTACATTTAGAAGCTTTAGCTGGTGATAAAGTCACTGGATCATTTTCTGGTAAATATGGTTTGTTAAAAATTGTTTTTAACTTTATCTGTGTAGAGTGTTATAGGTATATTTTTAACAATGGCTTTAAGCACTTAGGAATCTGAAATGTTGTACAAATTGGGTTGTGGGGATAGCACTGCTATTGTTGGCAATGTCCAACACTGTCACAAAAAATAAAACAATTTGTTTTTAGCTATGCATTATTCTTGCAGAATTATCACTGCACGTAAATAAAATCTCTTCTAATGTTGTTATTTTCTATAGATGATTTATTTTCTCCGATTAATTAAAAATTAAAAGATAGGGGGCATTATTATTATTTAGATAGGGCAGTATTATTTGTAATAATACTCTAAACTAGTTACACCATTTCAATGAGTCATCCTTTTCTTGAGCTACTGTTGTCTTTCAGTTTATTGTACAGTGAATACTTGATTATAAAAAATGTAGAGGAAGCAGAGTGGCCTAGAGGATAAAGACATCAGTCCAGACTGCTTATGTTAAAACCTGCAACACATGTT
This sequence comes from Philaenus spumarius, assembly GCA_018207615.1. Taxonomy (NCBI): domain Eukaryota; kingdom Metazoa; phylum Arthropoda; class Insecta; order Hemiptera; family Aphrophoridae; genus Philaenus; species Philaenus spumarius. Next base: position 451,304 of record JAGFPH010000456.1, read on the forward strand.
ATGTAGATTCAAACCTGGTTACCGACTATTCACTGGTAACCAATCTTCATTAGTCTAACTGACATGAAGTAAAAAACATGTTAAAAAAACAATTTTAAATATAAGGTTGAAGCAAAATACATTTACCTCAAAATTTCTTCATTTACACCATTACATCTCGAATAAATATTTTTCCTCCATTACTTTAAGTAATTTTACGTTCTCTTGGAATTATAGTTACTGAGAGTTGACTGTATGAGCATTTTTTATGTACATTAAGTTCTCTTGAGTATTTTTAGCCTGTGTATTATAATAACTTACAATATAATATAGCCTATGAATAACTTCTATAAATATCCGTTGTTAAAGAATTTCTCACACTCTATTTTAATTTTACTCCAGTATAAAAATAATTGTTAAGATTATTTAAATACTTTAATAGGCCTGAAGTAAATAAACCTGACTACTCTTTATTTTTAGTCTTGATATTTATTTGTATTACAACTTAGTTTTCCTTTTTAATAAACTTAGAGACTTATGTTAACATTCCTGTCACTTTCACACATTTAAAAAAATAAAATAGACCACATTTAGACTATTTCAATTTATACTTTCTTGATTACTACTTTGTTTAATTCCAAATTTGTAATAACATTTGGATTAATTTTTTGCTGAGATAGTAGCAAATACGTTCTCTTAAATTTTGGTTTTTTGTTGATGACATAAAAATGTTAGCATACTATACAAACTATTCAAAGTTTATTATATATTTTATACTAATGTAATATTAACAGGCAGTTATTATGTTTCCTTGTCAGACAAATATCTCCATATTTTTTACAATTAATTTTAAATTATTTGTATTGTAATATTTTGTTATAGACAATTTACTGTTTTTACTACAAAGTTTGCGTGCTGGTGAAAGAGAGGTCTCCAAACCTGTCATCTTTGTGTTGGATGAATTTCATCTTTTCTGTACACATCGAAATCAGACGCTTTTGTACAACTTATTCGATGCTGCGCAATCAGCTCAGGTTAGTAATGTAATCACTTTCTTCCAAAATTGTAAATATGACAAGCTTGAACTGTTCTACCAAATGTATAGTCGTTTCAGTCTTGGAATAGGGTGTGTCCATTACAAATTTTTAGGAAAGTTGAAGGATTTTTAGATTTTGTAAAAAGATATACTGAGGTTCCCTTTAAAGGTAAATAACAGTTCCTAGAACATATTTTGCATATTATTTTCCATCTTTTAAATGATAGAGATGGTAAACCCCTGCATACCAGGCTATATTAATAAGTTAGATTTTATAGACATTATAATTGATTAACGTTTACTATTATTTAACATGATATATTTTCAGGCACCTATTTGCGTCCTGGGCTTAACATGTCGTGTTGATGTAATAGAACTTTTGGAAAAACGGGTTAAATCTCGTTTTTCACATAGGCAAATATTGCTTCTAAAGCATATAAAATTCGACGACACTCTCGAACTGTTCCAATCCTTGCTGAGCATAGATGTCAGTGAAAATAAATCCTCGTATCAAGTGGATCCTGTTTTTATTCATTGTTGGAATGAAGTTGTGAGTCAGCTGGTTTCTGAACCAAAGGTCGTTGGAGTTCTCAAGAAGCTGCATTTTTCTTCGTCTGACCAACGGGTGCTAAGGAACTTTTTGGTAAGAGGAAAAGTTTTTTTTAATACTATCGCAAAAATACTTACAACAAACTTTCTATACTTAGTATAAATAATTTATAAAGCATTATACAATATACTTCAGCATAAGTTAGTATAGATAATTTATAAAGCATTATACAATATACTTCAGTATATACTTGTAAATAAGGTCCCTTCCCTCCCCCCCCCCCTTAAATTTTTTATGAACCAAACCTTTTTGAATCTGTACTAACTAAATCACTTTAAGTTTTTTTTATGATAATGCAATTTGAAACTATCATAAAAGAAAATTTAAATGCCCTAGTATTAGTTCCAAAAGGGAAGTTCCTTTTTTCCTTTTAGTTCCTCTGTTTAATTTCATGGACAATTCAAAAGGTGGGGGGTAAAGACTTTATTATCTCCTTGTATAAAAGCTGGGAGGGTTATTTATAGCCTATGTTTTATTATTTAGAAGGTGAGAAATTAACATTTAATACATTCTGAATTGGTAAAAAAAAACTTAGTTCTGTCTCCTGAATAAAAACAGATATGTTAGAAAAATAAAATTTTCAGACAAGTTTCTGAAAATTGTTACTTTTATACAGGGTGTCCCCGAACTCTCTGGACCCCTTTTGTGGATATGTTCCTGGGATCGAGACAAACATATTTCACAATATAAACATGGGTCTA
>JAGFPH010000456.1:458629-483850 GCA_018207615.1 Philaenus spumarius
CCGTTTCTTCCTGATACACCCTGTATAAACCATGATTCGCTCTTTTAACTTAATAATATATACTCTTTTTTCAGGTAATAGCCATGTCTCACCAGTCTGAAATCTACGATGATGAACCTTTTAATTTTGAAATGATTATAAACCGTTACTTGAAGTTTGCCAGCCAGAACTCTGCTGTGCAGATTGTCCAAAGGCCAGTTATATTAAAAGCATTTGAGAGAATTAAGGTAAGACTATTATTCCAATGTATAGCCATATAGGTTAAGTTGTGAGATTAACCTTTTAGTTATCAACTAGTTCCATGTCATTAGTTTTTACTATTTTGCTACGGGGTTTCAGAAACAATTCTAGGCTTTATATTTGTTTCATAGAAAAAATATACAATGATGGTTTAAGGTGGCTCAACACAGGATATCATACCGCATACTGCAGGTTGCTCACTTCTTGTCAAGTGTTGGCACGGTTGCTTGCAGCATTAATGGGATGATTGGTCATAGTCTTAAGCCTTCCTACCGTTGTTGGGTTCAATTGATAAGTCATATGCTAATTGAGTTAGAATCTGTTAAAAACTAAAAGCTTTAAATCTAAAAGTGAAATTTTTGAAAAGTGTTTCTAAATTTAAGTTATAAACTATGGGAAGATATTACAGATAAGTTCAATTCTTCAGTTAAGGAAGTGGAAGGGTGACTCAATATTCACTAAACAGTTTATCTGCAGTCCGCGTATTTGAGGCCAATTAACTGAAGTTGAATCTCGCCACAGACACACAGTTGAGATCTGCAGTTTAGATGGACTGTCGTTTAACTGTGTGTGTGGGCAAATAACTTTAGTTCTGATCTGCAGTTGAAATCTTTACGCTTGTTGAAAGTTTTGTGTCAGATTTGTTTTTTATTTTATATGAAATGGAGAAATCTGTCACTTTTTTATGGAATTTATAGACATTTACCGGCGACATCCTTCTGTACGGAAAGTAAAATAAAAGCACTTCGTAAATAAATTTCTAAAATTCAAGTTTGATAACAGTACAATTTTGTTCAACTTCAACCAAAAATTCACTATATGAAGGCCTTTAACAAATGAGTGTGGAAATGATTATGCTTTATCTGATTTTATTAATTTTGGGGAAAATAATTTAAAATTAATTTTGGAAGAAACATGACTTCTTTTAGCAAAAAACAAATTATTTAAAGTAAAAAAATTATAATACAATTATTTTATGATATTAAAAAATAAATTTAGAAACTTTAAAAATAAAATATTCAAGTTCAAGTAGCTAATCTTTTACCCATAAGTGTTCTTTTTTCTCTTTTGTAGATTTTGCAACTTTTTTTCTTATTTGGATACATGACATAACTACATTTTATTTCACATTAAACTGTGAACTGAACTGACAACAGAACTGTTATTGTATGGTGAGTGTACAGTTGGCCTGCAGTTATCAGTCTGTGAGTTCATTATCTAGAGTCGAAGCCTGTCATTAGAACTAAATAACGTGTGGTCTGTGACAGTTAAAAATCTTCAGTTAGGCTCGCAGTCCGTTGCCTGCAGATAATCTGATAGTGAATGGTTACACAAAGATAAAGTAATTCATTTGAGAACGAGTGTCTGTATTTGTATTCAGAAATCCTATAAACCCCTCAAACATTAAACAATTTTAAATTATGATATTATTTTCTTTATACTTTTTGGTAATTGGTTTACATGATCAAACTTAAATTTGTACTCATTCGCCAAGTGTTCCGTACCATCTAAAAATTGTTAACTTCTTCAAAGAAATCTGAACTTAAAATCAAGTTACTTTCTTTGGCGTTAAGTATTATTTCAAAACTTCATTCTGAGCGATCGAAATAAATAAGAGAGGTAATACAAATACATTAAACAACTCTAAAAACACAACAACATAAAACTAAATAAACATTCTAACAACAATGCAAGTGCTACTAGAGTAAAAGAGAGTGTATAGTGCAAAATGTATAGTGATGTTTTTTTAGTTGTAATTATTGGAACATACTCGCTTTCTTTTTAAATTTGCCAAATTACGTTCATTTTGCAATATTTTGTTTTTTGTTGTTTGAAAACTAGACTCCAAGACGCTAGGCAGTATGCTGCCGTTCTTCGTAAATTAATCTTTAAAATATATAATTGAACAGTGAATTTTATACGGGTGCAGATATTTTTTGGCGCTAACCTTCGGTGGTAAACTGTGGTCGCAAATGCAATAAATATCAATCTGTGGATCGCAACTGGCCAGCTGGGTGGACAATATAAAAGTATCTGTGGTAGTGACATCACAGAGAATGATATACCGTAACATGAAATGTTTGATGGGAATAAAAATGTAGGAGGCATTGGTCAGCCATCTTTTCGAGCCATCCTAATAATCTGCATGGAATTCATTTTGGATCTGAATTTCTTGGTGATTTAAATTTTTTTTAATTTTTGGACTTCTTGATTTTTGAAACATTCTAAATAATAATTAAATAAATTCTCTATATATGTGTGTGTGTGTGTGTGTGTGATGAAAATGTATTTAATTATGATTCGTAAAACAAAATAATTAATTCATATTATTATTTTATGTACTTTAAATTTTTTTTACTTTGAAATTTTGATTTTTAAATAGTTTTTTTCTACTATTTTTAATGTTTATTACGGCACAAATGTTACATTGTTGACACACCTGGTCAGTCGATTAATTACAGTTAACTCGCTGTTTTTTTATTGTAAGGTATGCTTTGTTATATTTTTTTGTTAGTTTTACATGTACTGGGGCTTTTGTACATGAACTGCAAGCTCAATATCTTCTATAGTTTCTGAGAAGTAGAGATATCAATTTTCAAAAACATCCTGAATAATAACACAATCAAAATATGTTAGCGGTAAAAAGATTTACAAAAAAAATATCTGACAACATTTCTATTTGTTTTGTTACAATAACTGTTTTAATATTACCGGGGAACATCATTAACAATTATTTCAATTATTATCATTATTATTTATTTTTTTATGTAATGTAATATTTGTGATTTTGATTCTTATTGATATTTTTATGATTCTTATGATATTGATATTTATGATTCTGCCCATAAAAAGCAGAATATTAGTCAAACGTTAAGATTATTTCAATTTTTCTTTGTTGATAAAATTGAATTTATGTTAAATTTTAGTTGAAAATTAAGTACCACATAAACATTTTTCGGTTAAAAAATTAAGTTAAATTCAAGATGGTGCAAATCTAAAATGGAGGACAAATTTTCAAACATTTCATTGCATAGTTTTCATTTACCATTATTAATAGTTTGTGAAATACATATAATATCAATCTCAAGAAATATTTGAATATTTCCAGATGTTTTCCACCCTTTATATGCCTTAATAAAACAATAAAAATGTGTTGTCTTACAGTAGATATCCAAGGTCAACGTGGGTGTCTGAATAGATATTTGTTAGCCAAAATATTCAAGTTAAGAACAAGGATTGTGCTGTGATTCAGTATTGTTTCAAGGACAATTTTCAAGTTCCTATCTCTTAATATTGCGGACAATAGAAATTTGAAAACTAGTTGACATTGTCAGAGAAAGAAGAATGGTTACAACGAAAACTGAATTAATTAACAGATTAGTTGGGTTTCTCTGTCTCTATTTTTGCTACTCATTTATCATAGAGTTGCATAATCATATGGGAAATAACTTCCAGTGTTAGACTCCATTTTGATATTTTTTTGATTCTATATGTGAAATCAAACTTTGTTTTAATCTAAATGTGTGGACGTTGTTAAGTTTTAAAATTACCTCTGCTCTTCACAAAACATCCACCCCTAAAGTATTTAGAAATAAACGGTACCAGAAATTGGCACATACTTTCTCACAAACATATTTAAATTATTAACACGTTCACTGCTAAGGTGCACAGTGCATTGCACGCCAACCCGCATATTGGGAATATTATCAATACACAGTGCATTGCATGCTTCGCACGCCAACCCCCGTATGTAACCCCAACTGTGACTTCATAATTGTGTTAAAGTAGGAGGAGAGGGGATAGTACATTAAAGTAGGAGAGTAAATAATAAACATTATTATTATTACCTAAAGTTAAAACTATTCGATCGATTTCGAACAAATTTACACCAAACATGTCAATTAGGTCTGTATAAATGCACGAAAAAACATTTTGAAAAATTTTGAAAAACAACCCCTTTTATGGCCAAAAAACCTCCAAAAATTTGTTATTATTATTAGCTAAACGAGAATTTTTGAAAGATGTGGTTCTTTGCATATGGTAGGGTACATTCAGGGATACAAATAGGCCAAATTTTATCAAAATCGTTAGAGCCGTTTTTTATTAAAAAAATAACTGTTTTTTGGGTTTTTTTTGCCAAAAACAGGGTTGTTTTTCAAAATTTTTCAAAACCGTTTTTCGTGCATCTATACAGGCCTACTTGACATGTCTGGTGCAAATTTGTTTGAAATCGATCGAATAGTTTTTGCTCTAGCTTTGTATACAGACATACAGACAGACATTTTGTAAAAACCACTTTTTTCGACTCAGGGGGTCCCAAAACGGATATTTCCTCAAAAATCTCAACATCGATTTTTTTGTGATCAGTACTCTTTCTCTATACTTTAGTATAGTGAGAAAGTAAAATGTGTTATTGTAGCGTAATTATTTTAATTTAGTTACAATTTATTATCTATACAAAAATTATTTCAAAATAAAATTTTTTATGTATACAAAAAATATGATTATTATTGATCAAATTAAATAACAATTACAAGTAATGACAACTTTTGAATAATATCTTCTTCAACAAATGGAAAAATATTTAAAATTTCTACTACAAATCAAAATATTATTTAAAAATCATGAAATTAACATTAAAAAAAAGACATTCATAAAAAATGCTGATACTGTGTCTATTAAGTTAGAATTTTAGTCTTCAATTGTTCACCTCTTGCGCTAAAGGTTGCAGTTATCAATAAAAGTATTAGAAAATTTTGGTAATGTGTATACAAATGTTGAACGGACTTGATATAATGACTACTATAGGAATAATGAATTATTGTTTTGCTACCTCATTTTGGTCATGCCTTTCATGAATGATTGGTTTTATCACACATAATTAATTGTTCTATACAAAATTCGAAGGTAATATTTGGTAGGTTTTCAATAAATTTAAACGGATTTGATACTGTGTCTACTAATGAATAATGTTGTTCTTCAATCCCTATTTATTTCTTCAACCCTTGAACTAATGGTTGGTGTCATTAAAAAATGTTCGAACAAATGTTTTGGTACTACGCTTAGGAAGTATAATTTTAAACTGTGCAATAGTTTTTATAATAAGGAAGTTACAGTTATTTTTCAGTTTTTTCTAAACCCCTCCGCATTTCTCCCTCTTTGCTCTAATTTATTAAAAAACTCGACGGAGATTTTTCACGTCTGTATTTTATATATGTTGTCAGAAGTAGATTTCTATTTTTATTTTTTTTATGTATAATATGTCAAACTATTTTATTTATTTAAAAAATATGAATTGTTCAGGTTCGGTTTTCTTTTATTCAACATGTAGATTGTTATGAACTTTTTGTGGTTCTTGGCTTTTTAAAAATAGAAACTAAGAATTCCTGGAAATATTGGAAAACATTTCGCATGTTAACAATATTTACATTCTGGGGTTTGGTAATAGATCTATGGCATACGGCAAAAAAGAAACGTCTATAAGGTTGAGGTGTTTAAATTCAGTTGTGTAGTATGGGTTAAAATGGTGTACAATTAAACAGCTGAAAAGTTATGTCTTTTTCAAGAGAGGCAGACTAAGTTAAATTTCTTTGTTAAAGTTTGTCTGAAATCGACTTGTTTTGTCACAAATACAGTGTAATGTACGTTATTTACAAAACATTCCTGATCTTTTATCTGAGGTCACTAATCCAAAACATAAATATTTTTTAACTATTATAAGATTTCTTGGCATTACTTTGTATAAAATTTAAACTAGAAATCACACTTCAAATTACTGAGTCACTGGTATTTGCTTGCTTTGCTCTCTTGCTAGTCTCCCAAATGATTTCATCAGTAACAAGTTTAAAGCCATTTATTTTGCTTATGACTGTTCTCAGCTAAGATATGGCTTTCTGAGTCATTAACAATATTTCGACAACAAATAAGTAGTTTACGTTCAATATTCCATTTAAACTTTAATCAGTCGTGCAAACCTTCCTATTTTACAAAACATAAAATATTAACATTTCCATGTATTATATTTATGAAATTAAAATTTTTTTTAATGCAATCAACTATTTTAATGGCAAAATAGTAAATAAAGAAAAACTTTTAACATTTTTACAGTAAGTTAATGTTTTTGTATTTTTATTTTTTAGAATATTAAATACGTAAATTTTTGTTTAGTTGTATAGGATCTATGTTATAAGCTAATAATTTCTACTAAGTATTTAAACATTAAGATTAACTTGGCTTTATTGTTATTTTTTGTCTCACTTTATCCCCTTTTTTTAAATGTGCAATACTTGTTCGTAAAAATATTCCCCAAAAATCAAAAAATGAATTTTTTATGACATGTACACTAGATTTTGGCAATTTTTTGATAGCTTAAAAGTTTCAAACTTTTAAAAGGTTAGCCATTTATATTAATAAGTTATATAGTACTCTTTGGCAATAATTTTGTACTGGTACTAGTCCATTTTTGATTGCTTAAAAATATCAAACAACTTTCAAGAACTAACCTTGCACTTGTCATTTCTAGGCCTAATCAACATTGCATGTCAATCTATTGCAATATTGTCATTGTTACAGGACCTGGAAATGATTACACCAATCATGGGTTTGAAATGTACGCAAAAGGAATATCAACTGTATAACTTCCTATTAACCAAGGAACAAGTCAAAGAAGCTGTTCATAACTTCCTAGGTCTGCCAACAGATGTCTCTCAATGGGCAGTGAGCAGTGTAGTTTAGTTTAGAACTTGTCCACAACTGTGATCAAAGACTTTCAGTGCTCAAGTTTAAATTGTTTTTTGGTTAGTGGGTGAACTTGTATTTATTTAATATTTATTTGTCGGTTAATTTAATAAATATAAGTTTAACTTTCATTTCTCTATTAACATTATTAAATTTGTATATACAAATTGTATAAGGTACTTTTTTAATATTTAAAATATTTGTAATAATAATACATCTAGTCAAACAAATTTAAATATCTCGATCATTCATATTTTTCAATTAAATAAACAGTAATAACTGATTTTAAATCTTGTCAGATAAAAGATTAGTACTAAAAATATTTGGAATAATTCAATAACAAGTTTCAGTTATTATTTATGCTTCTATTTTTAATTACATGTAATATAATATAATTGTGTTCATATTTGTAAATTATTAAAATTTCTATTTTATGACGATATTTTGAATTAATTTTTACCAATTTAGATGTAGTTTTCTACGCAGTGGTTTTAATCTGATTTTTGAATAGGTAAAAATTGAACAATATTTGTATAAAACATAAAAGTGTTTAACACAAATACATAAAAAATAAAAATAATAAAATTGAAAAATAATCAAAAACAAATATGTATAAATGTCATGATTGAAACATATATTCATCTTTTGGTTAAAGAAAACAAAAGTCATACTTTACCCTACTATTTTTTAAATAATTGCAATTTTCATCTTTTGGTTAAAATAAACAAAATTCATACTTTTATCCTAATATTTTTAAATCGTTGCAATTTCCAAAATTAAAACAGCAGGTAAGTGTTTTAAATGTTTTATAAATGTGTTAAATATATTTGTTTTTACACTGAGTTGTTAAGTTATGCACGTAAATTATTTAGATCTTCCCAAGACATAATGTTGATGTGGGAAATCGAGCTTATTTTATTAAATATAAACCCCACTTGTGAAAGGTAAAACCCCAAACTTCTATATAGTTATGTTATATTTTGTTTTATATGTATATAATAACTGCCTTAAATAGCAGATCAAATGGCAATTGATTTATTTACGTTTTGAAAATTGGCATACAATGCAGTAAAAAACCTTTGTTGTATATAATTGCAATTAATTATTGCTACTATATAATTAATTACAATAATTTACATCTGATTGCCAAAATAAAGAAAACAAATTAACAAAGAACTTTTAAAAATTAATGAAACTACACCTACCGGTACACATAAAAACTGATTTTATATTTTCAAAATGACATAACTGAGTGAATGTAAATCTCTCTTAGTTAGGCTTGTTTATTCCTTTTGCCGATCGTTTAATGAGAATGTGAATTGATCATTAAACAGTCTGTTAGTCCAATGTGTTTAATTTATTTAGTGAATCTTAGAAAGTTCATAAATGTAGGCCTACAGACATGTACTTAAATCAAAAACACAATAGGTTATCAGTCACAATATAACTTAGGTATCTATGCCTTTTGTACATGTACTCTCAATACATTGTACTATTTATGAGCTTTGTGTAAAAACTGAATTTTAGAAAAAGTGTGACCTTGATTTTATTGTAATCAATGATCTCATATCTTAGAATAAAATTGTAACTTAAATATGATTAAGTGTGAACAATTATATGTTAACATTGGCTGATAAATGATAATAGAGAAATAAATGAAATTAGTTATTAAACTATGAACATTTAAAAACACTTCCGTTATAGAATTTGTTGTTTCCTGTTTTTGATTCCAATAAGTGACATTGCATTGGTGTGTAAGTGAATAAAAGACAAAAGCAATCAAACTACTGGTACTGTATTTTGAACATAACAAAATGGGTTACTTTGAGATATGGGGAGTGCTAGTGTTACTCATTTTGTTTTTGGTGGCTCAGTTTTTCTTTTTCCCACGTTTTCGTACAATCAGGCTCATGTGTAAACTTCCTGGACGAACTTCCATCATTTCCGATGCTTGGGAATTGGCAACAACAAACCCAGAAGGTAAGATTTTTTAATTGCAATCTTTATACTTTTTACCAATACTCTAGGATACACCTTGTTAACTCATTTTGAATTTTAGTTGGAAAAAATCTTTGAAATAATCCTGCGTAAAAACAACTTACAAATATTTTTCCCAGAGTCAAGTTATCCTCATTTTAATGAGACCTTGTTTTTAGGTGTTAAATGACTTTAAAAACAAGTGTTTTCAAATCTGTCATACATACTCCTACAACTAAAGCATGAAAACAGGGACATCAGAATGCATATCAGAGTGTCATGCGAAGATAAAACATTCTGTCTCATGAATAATCTGTTATAAGATAATATACATACAGTGGCGGATCACCCATTAGGCATGATAGGCACGTGCCTAGGGGCCGCAAGCTCCATGGGGCCCATTGAATTAGTTCTGCACAATCTACTTGTTTAATAGTGGGCATGTAGTAGGTACATAAAAACTGATACACAGTATGTTTTTATACAGTTCTATTCGAAACTAAATTATGAAACTTTTGTTCACTTTGAAAAAAGTTACAAAAATGTTTTACTATTTGTAATGTAGGCATAAAGTTGGATTTTTTATTCCATTACTAAACGTTTTGTGCTTTCTGAACTAATAACTTTTAAAATTTTACATCAAACAATTTTTTAGTTGCATATATGAATGCTTTTGACCTTCTGCTACAAAAAAAGAAGCCAATTATAAAATTTTTGGATTATGATATGCTTGCACAAGCCTAGTTTTAGTAATGGTCGTGTTGTAGGTACATAAAAACTGGTTTTGTTTAAACAAATTTTTGAAATTAATATGTTTTTATAGTTATATCCAGAAGTAAATTACGAAACTGTGTTCAGTTTGAAAAGAATTACGAAAATGTTTTACTATTTGTAATGTAGGCATACATTTTTTATTTGTTTTTTCCCAATACTAAACATGTTGCGCTTCCTGAGCTAATAACTTTTAAAGTTTACATAAAATAATTTTTTAGTTGCATATTTGAATTCTTTAAACCTTTTCCTACACGAAATATATTGAACACTTTTGAATTGGGATGTAATTACTATATTTGGCAAATTTTAAAAGAAATTCTTACAGCACGAAAAAACCAGTTAAAGGGTTATAAGGACATTTTACAAATGAATGTCATAGCTTAAATGTATATAGGTACACAAACTTCATCAGCCCTGTTTTTTTTTTTTTTTCCTATTTTAGTCGATATTAACTTAATATCCATTACGCAAGTTGTAGTGGGGGCCGTGAACTGATAAGTACCTAGAGGCCGCTGAGCTGTTAATCCACCACTGTAAACATTCTATATTAAAGTAGGCAATAATGTTCTGTTTTCCTTTGAACATTAACTTTGTTTAATGTCAACTGTATATGGTTCTAACTTTGCAAGATAGAGGTTTTCTCGTTTATTTGTTCTAACAGTCTTGTCAGTCGCAGGTACTAACCATTAAAATAAAGTTAATAATTTTTAAAATAGAGCGGCACAATGGTTAGCGCTCATATAGTTTCATAGGTTCCAACCTAGTTACTAGGTTTCGATTTACAAGCTGCTTTCCCGTCTTAATTTTTCTAACTGATATAAGTAAAACTTGTTAAGCATGAAAAATTTATAATAATAAAATAATTCGACCACGCAGCTGAACCGCTGCAGAGTTGAGCGAATTTCCAAAATTAAGTTTATATGTTTTATGGTTTCAATTAACTATTTGGGAAATTGATCTACTCATGAAGGAGCTGAGTATCTACCATGTACGAAATATTAATAATAGTAGAATTTGTTTGATCTGCAGCGTCCAAACTCTGCAGTCGTCCTCGAATCTGAAGATGCCTCCACTGTAAAATACCCCTCGTGTATTTGAACCGGGTAGTTTTAGGGTATTTTACATTTTGATTGATTTTGGGCGAACCAAGCGAGCTATAAGGTCGTGTAAAAAAACAAAATGTGCAGTGAACTAACGAACTCGTCCGAGTGACGTAAACAACCAACGTGTGTACCAAATCGAACTTAAAATACGGCCGTTAGTGTTAGAACACATATATATGTATAAATATTTTTAATGACCTCCAAAACGTATTCTAGGGACCATGATCGGTGCTCATTTACTACGCGCAACCATAGGTCTCCCCATAAGGGTCACTGCAGTAGCTCATATTTCCTAAGGAAATGTGCTAATAATTTGGTTAAACTATATCTCATCAGTCATACAAAATATAATTTAACAGATTGTTATTTTTTTATTAATATAATATTCAAGTACTATAAATCTTTGTATATTAAATTAATTTAATTTCTGAAAATATTATTTTACCAAACAACGGTTACATGATTTCTTGATATTAATTACTTATAGACAGTCTTTTGGTTTTTTTATATTGAGATAATATAATGTTATTTTATTTTTATTTTATTAGTTCTGTAACCAATATTAAATAATAAAATAATAATTAAACATTAATTCCAGTCAGCTTTCTAAAAAAAGTTATATTTTTACATTAACCTAAAACTAATTCAACTCTCATTTGTTATCAATCATCTATATATATATATTTTTTTTTTTTTTTTGTTTTTTTGTAACCTCTTGCTATATAGTAGCAGTACATACATGATTAATTATAATTATTTGGATAATTATTACAATATCTAACATTTTATACCCTTTTAAAATGAAGTAAACAATTTGATTTCTATTAAGACCTTTTTTTAATTCACTATTTCTCTCAAAAGATTTTCTAAAATATCTTTAAAACTAATAATTATTTAATTTAATTGTGTCCTAATTTTCTATAGTCAAGTTTCTTTCTCATCACAATACATTTTATAAAATACTAGTGGACCTGGCAATGCTTCGCTATTGCTTGATTTAATTTTCTGGGTGGTTATCCGATTTCATCCCTTTGACTTAGGTAATCGAATTGCAAATGTATTTTTTTATATCAATTAAGAATAATATGAAATAATTTTAGATATTTAGTATGTAGGAATTAAGTGCAATTCATTTTTATTTCATAGGTGTAGCTATCCCATTTAAATCTTTTTGTTTGTAGTTAGCATGTATTCTTGAAAAAAATCCTGGTACTAAAATGTGTAAAGTGTGAAATTTTAGTAAAATTAGTTGAGTAGTTTTTGATAATATAGAAAAATTTAGTGGATTATTATTTAATTTTAAGGGTAGTTATTCCATTTCATCCCTTTGACTTAAGTAATCAAATTGCAAATAGTTTTGTATATCCCTTAAAAATACTATTACATAATTTTAGCTTTATAGCTTGTAAGAAGTTAGTTTAATTCAGATTTATTGTATAGGGGTAGCAACCCCATTTCAACTCCTTCCAATTGTGAATGTAAACCATCCAGGGACCCACTCAAAAACACAAAAAATTTCATCAAAATTGCTCCAGCCGTATTGGAAGAGTTCAGTGACGTATATAAAGATGTGAAATTACTTTCCTAACAAAAATATCATTAAAGCCCCAAAAATGTGTTATTTAGTTGGGGATTTAACAATAATTTTAAAGACAATCATGAAAGCAAAGGAGTGTATCATCATGAAACACAAAGAACTGAAGAACAAATGTTGTAATTCTTTAAGAGAGCAAAACTTTGGTTACTCAGCAAGCTCTATTCTTTGGGAATGGGAGCAGAACCAATGGAGTTTCTCTCAATCAAGTTTTGGAAAAGCTTTCTAAGAACTAAAAAAATGTTTATTAAGACATAATGAAGCCAAAAATGGAAGAAACAAGACATGTTATCTAACTTAATATTCCATCCTGTATGAATGTGGTTAATACCTTAGCCTGGAGCAATATTGGAAATACATTACACATATCATTTAGATAATACCACTTGGGAACAATGTAGGCTATAATTTATTTGGCTTTGTTCAATTATATTAGAACACTGCTGGTATGGTAATCTTGAATGTGTTTCAAATTTGCAGAATGTCTTTTATATTTCAAAACAAACATTAGTTTTTTACTTTCTCCCCTCTATACGTAGTATATGGAAAAAGTATTGTTTTCGTCCAAATATTTGAATTTGTAGTGGAATTATCTGTTTTGGTGAATTATCTGTTTTGGTGCTCCCTGAACGCCAAAAAATTATTTAGTGGAATTATCTGTGTTGGTGCTCCATGAACCCATAAATATTTTTAGTGTAATTATTTGTTTTTGGTGTTCCTTGAACCCAAAAAAAGTGTTTTTTTGGTGATGTGTGTCTGTTAGGATGTGTACAGAGCTGGAGATCATACCAACGGTCCGATTTTGATGAAATTTGGTATGTATATGTAGTTCTGGAATATCTCCAGGCATTTTTCTCATTTTTTCAAACTTTTGATTTTTAATGGGTTTTACCCCCCCAAAAACGAGAAAAATCCAAATTTTCCAAAAACGGCTGCAACGATTTTGATAAAATTCAGCTTATTTGTAGCCCTTAATGTACCCTACCATATGCGAAAAACCGCATCTTTCTAAAAATTCTCGTTTAGGTAATAATAATAATAACTGCTTTTTGGGGGTTTTGGCCAAAAAGGGGGTTGTTTTTCAAAACCCTTTTTCGTGCATCTATACAGGCCTAATTGACATGTTTGGTGCAAATTTGTTCGAAATCGATCGAATAGTTTAAATAATAATAACAATAATATAATATGGATATGTGTTACATGCATCTAATATTTTCCACGGTATGTCCTACTTTTGCAATTCTAAATAACCACCTCCTATGCTACTCTTGGGAAGGTATAAAATTTCAACTGGGAGAAAGTATGTGGCAGTTATCTGGTACCGTTTATTTTCAATTAGTTAAGTTTTGGTAAATATTATGCTCTAAAATAATAAGTTTTTAGCCACCATGTTTTTAATATTTTGTTGATCTTATAAGTTATTTATAATAATTTATATTTAACAGTTAAGTGAAAATTTGAGAAACAGGCAATGATAACTACCAAAGTTATTTCCCTAAAACATTTGTCAACATTTTGTAACTATCTAATAAAGTTTAGAAATTTTATGAATTTTAATTGATACAGAACTATACAGGGTGTTTTTTTTTTTTAATTTCCACCAATAATATCTTGTAAACTATAAATCTGACGTCAAACTTTAAATGGGAAACCTTTCCTTGTTTTTGGAGAAATTACAAAAATATGAAGTTAAAATATTTGTACATGGCCGCCATTTTCCAATACTGCAGTCAACTTCGAATTTCTTTTGAAACACCCTGTGTTTTATGATGACTTTGGATTTTACTAGTTAGCAAGACTTTTTTGTTTTTGCTATTCTTTTCGATACGGTTAACCATTTAAAAGCTAAAGGGGGTTTAAAGTTTTTAAAACACATTAACCGAGCAGAACATTTTTTTTTGTATGGAAACGTTTTGAACCAATAAAAATGCTCTTACCACTAACAAAAAATTGTTTGGAAAAACAGATAACTGTTTAAAATTAACAAATACGGTTTTTGTCAATTTAAAAAAATCATATTACAGAGGAATTAACCCTACCAACATCATTTTTCATGTATTTGTAGTTTTATCACTTAGTTCTAGTTACAAACTCGGCTGTCGGCCAAGTAGAATTGAACCGGGAACTTTTATAGTATATTAAGTTTTAATCGATTTTGGGGGGAACTAATAAGGTCTTGGAAAATAACAAAATGTGCAGAATAATATCCTACATTTACTGTTTTAGATAAAAACCCAAAAAAGTGTAATTCTGCTACAAAATCTAAAAAAATTGTTACTTCCGTTAAAAACCATGCTTTTGGTTGTTAGATTTTTTTCCGAGCAACTTAGACAACCAACGTGTGTACCAATTTGAACTAAATCGGACTTAAAATGCGGCCTTTAGAGTGTGAACACATATATATAAAATTTTAATGACACCCCAAAACGTGTTCTGGACAATGATCGGTGTTCATTTAGGTCTCACCATAAGGGTCATGCAATAGCTCATCGTTCACATGGAAACTTGTTAATAAGTAGGCCTATAACTTGTTTACTTTTTAAGGTAAAGAAAATTTTGTAAATCCATTTGGATTTCATTAAAAAATGTAAATATTTGGTCTCTTATAAAATTTACGATTTTTAAGATATTTGACTTTAGAAATTTTAAATGGCCTCCATTTCAACCATTTACTTAGTAAAGTTATGGATCTTGGTATATTGATGAAAAATAGTATAAACTATGAATACACCAGATTTAAACTCATTATCTTACTAATTTCTAAAGTTATAATGCATTTTTTTAATGAACGGAAGACGAAGCATTACGGATTAATGTTCACATGAATGTTTTTGCTTATTTTTAAGCTCCTTATCAGCTTCTACAGTTATGCCGATTATTCGAGACTCATCTTATATATATATATATATTTTACATTACATCAGTTAAATTAATAAAACTGGAGAATAATAATCAAATCTTGAAGCATACATTTTTCCTTTTATAAAATGCTGGAGAATAGGAAAATTGTGATTTTAACACTTGGTGAGAAGAATCTGAAAATGAATAGGCAGGTACAAGTTTTTGTTACAGAAGTATATCATGCGAACTTTGTCATGAAATATTATCAGAATATAAAGATATTCTATATTTATTATTTGGTACTGAACTAACCAATAACACTAACCATGGTGAGAATAAAACATACATTTTAGGCAGGAACCAGTGAAAGAAGCCAACACTTCCAAAAAAAAAGTATCATCATACTTTTCACTATGGTTTTCCAGTAAAGTACATGAGTATATTATGAGTACCTATGATACCACTGGTATTTATTTAAAACAAATGTTTTTACAAATTTTTTTGTTTTTTTATTAGGACTGGAATTGGATTTGTAAGGATATTTTGAAAACATTATATCCCAAAATTCCAAAATAAATAAGGGAGCAGAAAGGTTAAAAGCGTTTGTCCATTCTGATCCAATTGAAATCTCCTACACTAAACCTAGTTAGGTTTATTTCCGCCTTCTTCATTTTCTAACTGGCTTAAAGTAAACTAATTAGGAAAAAATCTAAATGAAATAGTTTTAAATGGCGATACCAAGCACTAAGTTTTGTCCAACCCTCCAAGTGCAACTAGCTATTTAAAAAAAAATCTATTTATTAGAACATAAGCGAGTTAGCAAACTCCTTCAATAAAACTAATTGGTAATGTTCGGAAGTTTTACTAAAACTGTAGTTTTTCTCTAAACACATAACCTAGATGCACACATCAAAACATAAGTTGTTTAACGTTGTCGGTTACTGTAGCTGCCATGAACTTATCAAACTTTTCCAGTTTTCAGCCGAAATTTCCATAAAACCCAAATTCTTATAGAATCAACAGATTTTCCGTCTGTCTTCAGGGCCGCCCCATAAGGGGGGGACTGCTGGACCCTGTCATGTGAGGGGGGCCCTGAAGACTGTTAGAAAATCTATTGATTCTATAAGAATTTGAGTTTTTCCTTTCAAGGTACTGTCCTTAAATTTAAAAAATTCTTTTAATTTTTTGTATTTCAGAAATATACATTAATAATTTATTGGGATGTAAAACGCAACTCAGTTAAAACGCTGTCCACACAACATTGTTGATACTAATTGATATGAATACAACACACGACTAGATTTGTAATGTTAGGTTGGCGGCAAAGTGCCCATTAAGCTCAGTGCTATTATGAGGGAGTATTCATGTTTTGTAGCAGTGACTGGATTATTTCACAACCGGTGACAAGCTTGTAAATCAAGAATCTTAATCACATTCCTAACCAGCTATCTTTTAATTAAATTGTACAAGTACAAGCAAAATTTGGAATGCTGATTTCACTTTCTCTTCTGGTAAAACATACAGGATGTCCATTTTAACTGGCCACCATTAGGATCTCCAAAAGTACAAGATGTACAGCAAACTTTAAATGGGTGACTTCACCTACTTTTTAGTGACCATTAAAAATATGAATTTCAAATTTCAAAAATTTGCAGCCATTTTCCAATATGACGGACAATTTTCGAATTTCTTATGGAACTTTGTATACGACTAACCGTTTAAAAAACACCTTAACTGAGGAAATGATATTTTGATGTGAAAACGTTTTGAACCAATGGAATCGCTCTTAACTCTAATAAAGCATTATTTTAGACAAACAAATAACTTTTTTAAACAAATACGGTTTTTGTTAATTTTTTAAACCCATACCGGTAATGCAGAGTTTATTTCATATTTCATGAATCCATTTATATACACGAGTGACAAAGAAAGTAATAAACGACCAACTTTTTTTATTATTTCGTCATTGGAAAACTTCCAATGGAAAAATTTTTAGAAAAGGCATGGCCGGATCTAGGAACCGCGAAACCTCGCGATGAGGGGTGGCCCGAGCCCTTAGAGGGCTCTAAAGGAGCTCTACTCAAAAAATAAGTGAGCTGGAAGTCATTTCCATAAATGGCAAAGAGGCTTCCAATCTTGACTACAAAGAACTCCCCAAACGATTTTCTATAATGAAATCAAGAAAAAACACTTTTTAGTCAAATCACTTACAAATGTGAATTTGAGATTTTTTAGTGTATTTCATTTTATTTTTGTGAATAAAAAGAACCAAGTTAATTTTGAGTCATTATACATTTACTACTTAATATTTTACACACTTCTGTACAATTATAACAAATAATTGTATTTAAAAACTTATATTTATCTATTTTTTTCCTGAAAGTAGTTAAATTGGAAAAAGTAAAACCCAAACGTAGTAATTTCTAAACGTTTTACACTTAACATTTATGTAGGCCTAAGTTCTTAAATATGTGTACAACTTGTTTAATAAAGCTTAGCAAAATTTATTTGATAAACTTTATGTTAAAAATTCCTCTAGTTGTTTTATGAAAAAATTGTGTACTTTTTCCCTCCATCGATGTCTGCTCGAAAAGCTCTTGGAAAAGTTTTGCAGGGGGTCCACAATTTGTAGATCCGGCACCAACCAAAGGATTCAAAATATTCTACGTACAAATATTTTTCTATAAACACTTAGTTTTTCAGTGGTACAAATGTTTTTAGATTTCGTAAATTGAAAACTAGGCATTCAAAGTTTATTTAGACTATCGAAAATCTTGTAAAATTTTTCGAATCTTTGTCGGTGCTCATTAAATAATCCATGACCATGAAATCTTCTGTGATGTAACCGAACGTTTCTTTCCTTATTTAGAAATGTATTTAAAAGTGAAAGATGTGTTAATAACGTTGTTAAATTTGCTTTCTTATATCTCGCCTCCGAATGTTGAAGTTTTACTGCCTAGGCCTAACACAAATTAATGTGAGCTTCGTTAAAGAATCCGATACACATTTCCGGATTCCGTGACGATAATTTAATCTTTTTATAGCTTACATTAATTAAACAAAAACCCACACAAATGGCCAGTCGAACATGAAACTCTACCAACTTTATAGGGGCCAATTATACCGAAACTGTCGTACCAACTACACACCATAAAACACGGGTCAAGACCTCCTAAATTCAACTTTCGTATAATATTTACTTTCTCGCGTATGCATAGTCCTAGTATTGAGAAAGTTCTGGTCCGTGGAAAAATTCAGCTTTGAGTTTTATTTAACTGGATTTTCACAATTATGTCTGTAGCCTATATATATAATATATATTTTAGTAAGACTAGATATTATGACGAAGCGTTCTAACGAAAAAATTCGGCCTAGCCTTCGGTTACTTACTAAAATCAAGTAAGGTACCTGAAATCAGTGGCGCACTGACGGCGGGGGACGAACGGACCCCCCCCCCCCCCAGCTACATTTTAGTAATGTGGATTTTATTTTAAACTAATTAATCATTGAATACGTAGTCGATGTTCAATTAAAAATGTATGATTAAATTCGTGATGTGATCACGAAAAAATAGTCGTTCTTTTTGAAATAATTATGATCCCTACAATACGCAATCATGATTTAATTTAAGAGTGATCTTTGAGTCCCGGCGGTCTGGTTTATGAGTTGACGATTTACGAACGCTGATAGCGCCGTGTTGAAAACGGGGCGTTAAAAGCGCGACGTTGGTCTCGGTTTGTAAGACCACGCTGCGATAGCTACGCCGTGTTAACTACGCCGTGATGTTCAAGAGCGGCAAGTCGGTGAAGCCGCCATTACTTACATCACGCCGTGATTCAACGTGATACTGGTTTGTAAAAAGCGCGTATTTGACGGCGCGAATCTATTTTTAGCTTGCTCTGTGAAAGCAACTAGACCTCAGATATAGTTGCGAGAGTCAGAATTATGGATGTTGCTACAACTGGCAGGAAAGCAACTCAGTTAGCTTATAGTGTAAGAGACAAGTTTAAAGACTTCTTTTGCAGTGAAAATTGTTCAGTGGATTGGCAGCTCAATTCCATTAGAAAAACTCATAGTAAAACTTAGTTCTGTTTTATAGCTTGGAACTTGCCTCTGAAAAATAACAGTATTTTTTGCACAAATTTCTATCGCTCCTGAAACTAACAACCTGATTCTAGCTGCGGAT
The DNA here is from genome assembly GCA_018207615.1 of Philaenus spumarius. Classification (NCBI taxonomy): domain Eukaryota; kingdom Metazoa; phylum Arthropoda; class Insecta; order Hemiptera; family Aphrophoridae; genus Philaenus; species Philaenus spumarius. The sequence continues at coordinate 478,083 of JAGFPH010000456.1, forward strand.
GTTTTCCGCAATTTATTTAGAGTGGCAAAAATTCCTTGCTCCAACGAAGACCAAGATAAACTTCCTCTACATACAGAAAATTTGATACCATTAAGAGAGCCAACAACAGGAAGAAAAGAAACACGTTTGGCTTACTAAGTACGAGAAAAGTTTAAAGACTTCTTTTGCAGTGAAAAGATTTCTGTGAATTGGCAGCTGAATGCCATTCAGAAAAGTGACTAAATCGCCAAGTACGTGATCAAACAATTTTTCTTTTTCGAAAGTGATAAGACAAACATTTTTATCAAACCTTTAACTATAGTTATTTTTGTTAAATTGAACCCTTTGTATTAAGTTCTTATTATTATATTAATTTTGCATCACTGTATATTTTTTGTTTGAGTCTATTACATTTATCAATAAACTAGTGTGCTTTTCAAAGTTACCAACATCGAGTAGTAATTGAACACACAACGTTTTTTTCTTTTACAACAATTGAGAAATAACTACAAGGAAAACTTTAAAAAATGATATCATTAGAAGGATTTGTTTAGTGAAGGGGTACCTAAGATTTTCAGACTTCCTGTTGACCTTTTACATAGTTAAGAAATTGTATACAATATCTTTAACAAATATGGCATCCCAAAGCTATAAACGTTTTTTTAACAAATATGTAAAAATATTGTTTTAATTTAAAATATGTAAACTTCCTTTTAAAATTTCTGTAATCTATTTTTGAAGTATCTCATTTAATAATAAAGGAAACGCTTTAAATTTCTTCTACACAAGAAAAAAAATTTAAAAATGATGTTTCCCTTTGGCTGTAAAATGTCTGTACCCTTGTCGTGCATCACGATGTTTCATCTTTGGTTTTTATTAGGTAAAGCTTAATATTTTATTTTTGTTAGTTCACAGTTTAAACAATACAGTTACAAACAGACTTTCTCTCCCAAGTTCCTCGGAAATTTGTTTCCAAATATTGTTTTTCTCCCCATGGCATCGTTTTAGTTTTTTTGTGAAAAATCGTAGAGCACTGGATTATCTCGAACCAGATCTTTCAACTTATCATCCAATTCACTCGTGAAAACCTTAGACTCCATAGTGTTAAGTATACACAATAAAATAATAAGTTAATACAGCTAAATATCTCACAAAAATTATAAAAACAACTTGCTTAAAGAAATTAAAAGCAGTTTATTGCGCCGCAAAACCACGCCGGAATAGACCGAGACCTATCCAGAGCGTGTCAAGCTGAGATATCACGCCGGATCTTCGAACAGCTGACGCGACGTCGGCAGCCGGACGTGGTCTAAGAAACCACGCCAATGCTCTTGCATTCACTCTGTTTTAGCGTTGACGTGGTCATCGCGTTCAACAATCGCGCCGGACGCCCGGCGTGGTCTTACAAACCGGGGCTTAACACGTCGACAACGCGGGACCAGTGTTGCACATCGCGTTTTTTTTAGAAGTTGTCAACGTCACGTCCCTCACTTCCAAAATGGACACCATTCAGTTAGGCTGTCTAGGTGTATTATAAGTAATAGAAACATATGAGGAATTGTGTAAGAGGAAGGCTAGACGGTGGGGTACACACCCAGTCCTTTCAAATTGTGTACCAACCTTCGGCTATATTTACTCGAGCCGACCTAGTCCGCCGCGGAAATCCGTAGTAGTGGCTAAATCTAACATTCCCGCACCGTTCCGACATGTGTCTGAAGGTTGCGCCGCACGCATTCCACCTTACTATCAAGTACAACACATCTGGATTTGCTGCTACTACTATCACAACTACCGTGAACTACAAAATCATCATGGAAGAACAGTGGAAAGAGACCGAACCTTCTTTCTGGTTGGGACATGTGGCTATATCTACCCTACCCATGCGGAGCGGAGCTGAGTTGACCCGTTCCGGTATGCTCTCAGAGCATGGAACAAATTTGGCTCCGCGCGGGTCGACTTGGCTCGTGTAGATATAGTCACTCCCATTTAAATACACAGAGAGAATTCCCCTGGAAAATATCCGCTCTCCTCGACTCGTGTAAGTATAGCCGGAGCTATAACAGGCGGTTTCAATTGTTTATTGCTATAATCCTTTGAATTAACTTCATATTATAGTGGTGGCTGCTATTCCGTAAACAGAGGTGGAAAGCGTAAATAAATGTTTCCATGTCAAACATTTTGCCGCTTTGAAGTACACAATAATCACATTGAAATAAACAATAACCCCTAGAACCAGGACAAAGTCGATACTTCTGACTACTGTGGCCTCTCTGATAGCTGCGCTGCGAGTACGCGTTGACAGCGCTCCGTATAACTTGGTTCGGCATTGATAGCGCCGCGTCAGTCCGCGTTGGCAACACCCAACGCCCAATTAACGCAGGTTCGCCAGCGTTGATAGGGCCCGTATAACATGGCCCACGGTAGTTCCATTTACCCAATTAACCGACGTTGAAAACGTGGCGATATCATCGTTCGTAAAACATGGCCCTAATAAGGCAGCGCGCTGGGGTGAGGGGTGATCTAGCGGAAAGAATGTTTATATTGCACTATTGTCTTCCTCAAGCCCGTCACCACATTCACTTAAAAAAAATATATATTTAATGTTTCAAAATTTGTGATAAGTTAAAGAACTTCCATTCATTTATATTTTATTGAATATACAGTATATATTATATACTTTGACCTGAGCTTAGAACCCCACACCCAGCCAAATCCTTGGTGCGCCACTCCCTGAAATAGGATTTAGTAAAATGTTTCCTTTATAATTTTTAAGCAACCTGTACAGCATTTCGCTTTAGGAACCTGGCTACAATGTCGAGGGAATGTGTAGGACGAAGAATTCGAAAGGAAAACTACACTTAAAGACAATGAAATTAAATCGAGTTACAAAGAGCACCTTTACCTATATTAAGGTGACTTGCAAGAATGTTTTCCAGTAGAATGTACAGTTAAAGTAATTCTTGAAAAATATTCCTTATGATCCTGAATAAGTTTACTGAATAAATGCAAAAACAATAGGGAGAAGAGAACAAAACTCTCGCCCGCGTTCTACTTGTTATTAAAGATACAAACCTTCACATCGTTGATGTAATTATTAGAATTATTTTGAGCACAGCAGTAACTAACTGTAGTGGTAAACGCTCATTTTCACCATGAAGCAAGAGTGTCAAACTACTTTCGCAACTCATTGGGACAAAGCAAACTAAATACTACTCGCGGTTAATCAATTGAAAAATTATTTTACTCATTACTCGATTTCCAAGAGCTAATAAAAACATTTTCTAAAAGCAAAGAAAGGAGAAAAACTATCATCGCTAGAGGGTTTATTGGCACCTGATGAATCTGTGAACATGGATGAAGGTAAACCACTTTATAGTAATTTTAATCTTAACTATCAATCGATAGTTTTATTAGTCATAAAAACTTAACTGTGGCAGTCCATTAGTTGAAAATTGAAATGTTTCTTTATGGTAGGCTATGGAGTTAAAATGCTAAAGGCATTATAATTATAATTCTCGCATACCAGCACGTCATACTCCACACTACATATCAATAAGACGAACAGTTTAAATGGGTAGGATTCAGACCAAGAAAGTAGGTCTAAAAATTAGTTTTCGCCATCAGTCGCTAGGAGCTCTCAGAGAGCGTTTTCTGGCCGATTGTGGGACAAGGCTGAAAAATTTCGTCTTATGGATATGTAATCATTGGCTAACTTGACTATATCAAAGCCCACTAAAGAATACCGTTGCGAGGCGGCCAATAGGATGGGCGCGCAGCGTTGCCATATCTACTAGCCTCGAACACTCCTGGTATTTACCGCTCGAGGCTTGATCGCACAGTTTAAAGAATTATAAATGTGTTGAGTCAGCCGCAGTCAGTTAGAAGCGCGGGAAGAACGTGACAACGTCGCACTACGGCGATTGGAGCGTTCAAGGCCTCGGTGTACGCAAGCCCGTCGCTCAACGATATTCTTTAGTGGTATTTGATATAGTTTCGGGACCATAAAAGACGATTTAATAAAAACTTTTTTCAATAAGCAATTATTTTGAAACCAAATACAAGTAAAATATCACTGCCATGCCCATACCTTAAGGGTTACATTATTCCGCGAAATTGCGCCCTCAGTATTGGATCGGTCATAAGTGATTTGATTTTTTACCGCGTGCGTAAGGAAAATGCCTTCTTCCGTAATATCATTTAGGAACAGCCATATACCTCCGATTCTGTGTTTGACACGAACCAAACTATAGATTGATTTGGGTTTGTATTTTTATCAAATCACATGCATTTTATTCCACCGGTTATCAAACTATTATAAGTGTAACTAAATTAATTTAATATCGTAGGCCTACGTTAAGTTCAAGCATATTTATGAGCAAGTGGAGTGGTGTTTGCATATTCCTTAGCATTTTTTATATTATACTGAGTTTTGGATATAAAACCCAAGAGTTTTAAAGATAAACCAGTAGTAATGGAAATAGAGTACTATACAGAGTGTCTCAAAAGTATGTGAACGGCGTTATATATTTGTAAACATTGCAGATTACGGAACAAAACTTGATACATCGTTTCTCTACCAAAAAAAAAACTAATTTTGAAGCAATTATAATTTGTATCTCCTTAGTGGGACGGCCTGCAGGGAGACGGAGGAAAATCTTAAATATGAGGTTAGGTGAGTTGTAGATCAAATTAAAAGTCTGTTTTAGGAGAACACACTGCGCAATCGGACATCAAAAAGTTTGCCCTACACAAAATGGCGACCGTAGCCTAATACCACAGTTTAAAATAAAATAGGCCTACATAACATAATTTAAGAAAATGGGTCCAATTTGTCGTTCCACATGTCTCCCGGATGTAAGCGACCGTCTTTGTCACCTTCGAAATTTGTCCGGACATTTCTAAAAACGCTCAAAAGGTCAGGATCAAAGAACCTGTCCGAAAGTGCTAAGTTAGGCCTAATTGGTTATTTATTCAAAATAGCCTACGCTAATTTGTTTCGTTATGCGTTCATCTTCCTTCATTAATATTCCGTATTGGAATTCTGTTATGTAAGACATTATTGAATTTTACAATAGTTTGCAACTTTGCGTGCGTTGTCTAGTTTATTTTATAATAATTCTGGGTATTAAAATAATTCGACTACGCAGCTGAACCGCTGACGTGAGCGAATTTCCAAAATTAGATTTATATGTTTTAGCGATTCAACCAACAATTTGGGAAATTGGTCAGCTCAAGAAGGCGCTAATAGCTACCTATGTGTACGAAATATATTAGTAGAATTCTTTTGCACCTAACACCAAATTAATATAGTTTATATTTTTTGTATAATTTATAGTTTTTTAACATTGAACATTTTCAACTTCCGCCATTTTGAAACGGATTGTTGCAAGAAAACAATTTGTTTTAATAAAATGTAGGTAGCCAATTTAGATGAATATTTCATCCATTTTCAGCATTATATCTTAAATCGCTTCTGAGATATTAAGGTATTTGTAATAAACAGTACCAGATAACTGCCACATACTTTTTCCCAGTTAAAACTTTATACCTTCCCAAGAGTAGCATAAGAGGTGGTTATTTAGAATTGCAAAAGTAGGACATACCATGGAAAATATTAGATGCATGTAACACTCATCCATATTATATTATAATCCTACTAATATTATAAATGTGAAAGTTTGTATGTTTGTTTGTTTGTTTGTTTGTTTGACTGACAATCACACAAAATGTACTGGATGGATTTGAATGAAATTTGGCACACATATAGATCATGACCTGGAATGAGACAT
>JAGFPH010000456.1:521106-545659 GCA_018207615.1 Philaenus spumarius
TATCTAACTTTACCCGTAACATATATAACAAATCAACTCCTATAAAAGCGAGTGTACGTCCGTACGTACGTACGTGAGTAACTATATTATATAACAGCTGATTTCACCCATCATCTGTAATACAAGCGTAGATTACTTTGAGGTTATGTTTACAACTTCAATCAATAATACAATGTCTTGTGAGGTAGACTTTTTTTTAAATAAAAGTTAAATAACTAATGTTAGCTATAATACGTTATAAGATTTGCTTTAAGGTTATAAAATGAATATAAATACAACCATTTAACACCAATATATTCATTTACACAAATTTAAAGAAGAGATAGGCTACTACCAATTCGTTTAACTTCGGAAATAATATTAATAACTTCTAAATCATTTGATATAGCCAAGTTAGGTAGCCCTACATAAAGTTTGTTGTTTTAAAATAGTATTTTTATAAATGATGTATTTCTGATGTTACTAGTGATACAATATTTTTAGAAATAAAAAATGTATAGTGATTTTTCACTAAAAAAATATATTTCTACCCCCTTGGTCATTTTACGAACTCAACCGAAATTTTCCATCTATATATTTTATCTAATCAGTCTGAAAGTAAATTACTGCAGATGTGTAGAATATACACACTTTTGAGTTGACTATGGTATCCGGGCCTTGGGAACATGGAACTAAAAAACTAGGCTTAATCATTTTCCTGACATCGCACTGTGATGCAACAGGTTCTTAGAAATATACCCAAAAACGACACAATCGTATGTGTTTTTAAACACAGCTGTTTTAAATATCTTCAAATGTAACAATTAAATGTTGTAGTGTTTTTCTACTGTCCACAAATTTAATATTTTTAGAAAAACAGCTTTCTACCAACTCAAATGCCGTTCAAATTGTATAGAAATAAGCCTCTTTAGTTAGTATGTACAAACAAATGTTACTGTTTGTTATCTATAAGTACAGTAGCCTACTACATATTACTATTGGCTAAGTACTGTAGTTCAGTTGGCAAGGCGGAGACTACAAACACTAGGGTCGACAGTTTTAATCAAACCTTTATTTCCTTGGGTTCCTTCACCTCCCGTGTCTTCATTATTGAAACAGGCGAAAATACACTAACTAGACAGTTACCTAATACACTATAGGTTACTTTCAATCTCGTTAATTTGTAGGCCTGTTTCGTCACATTATTAAATGAATTGTATATTAAATATTGAACGTATAATTAGATTATAAAAGTGGCCTAACCTACAACCTGGAGGTCTTGTTAACCAAACACGGTGATATTACCTCGCAAAAAAACAACAAATGGAATTCCTCGCAATCATGAATAATGATTGGTTTCATTTCCCATGCGGGACAAGTTTTGATTGAAACGTTGTTCGGGATGAAGAAAGCAAGAACAATTTGGAAGCAGACGTGTTGACCTGAATACGATTTCGAATGTCTTAAAGTCAATAATTTGAAACGTTATTAACTGCACTTTAACGAGTGTGCAGTTTGAGATAAGTGACCCTTGTTGATCTGCGTGAAAATGCCTGTTTAGATTCGTAAAGGCGCACGAGACATGGGTCTAGTCATTTCTCTGTGGTTAAGGTTAAGTAACGAGTTTAATTTTATTGCGAAAAGTCGTCACGTACCTCATAGGCCGACGTGATAGGGCGAGCGTTTCTTTTATTTTAGTGTTAATAAAACTACACCAAGAGAATTAACTTACTTTCTCATATAAGTGCTAAACCGAACACGAGTTAACATCGTAAAACAATTACTTTCGAAAATTATTGGTAAACTAGTGGATATGGTAAACTAGCAATGCTTTGCTATTGCTTGATTTAATTTTAAGGGTAGTTATTCGATTTCATTACTTTGACTTAATCTAATTATTGCAAAAGGTTTGTATGTCACTTAAAAATAATATTACACTAATTTAGACTTATAAATTGTAAAAAGTTAGTGCAATTTGTTTTTATTTTATAGGGGTAGCTACCCCATTTTAAACTCTTTGATTGTAGTGACCATATTCTCTAAACAATCCTGGTACTAATATGTGGAAATTGTGAAATTTTTAGTCAAATTAGTTGAGTACCTAGTTTTTCTGAGAATATAGAAAAAGTAAATGTATGGATTATTTTTAAAATTCAATGGTAGTTATTCCATTTCATCCCTTTGACTTAATCAAATTTCAAATATTTTCTTATATCTCTTACAAATAATATTACATAATTTTAGCTTGTAGGATGTTAGTTTAATTTATATTTATTGTATAGGAGTTGTAACCTCATTTCATCGCCTTAGACGTCTAAGACGTTTAATTATAACATCTAAACTCTGATGTATATTTTCTCAGTGCTTGGAAATGCTCTTATACTGGAAAATTGGATTATTCCTACAGTTAAAACAGGCTTTGTTTAAAATTCGTAATTTCTTTGCCCAGACTAGCTATAAATTAAAAGTAAAGAAGCTCTGAAAGACAATTACTTAAAATACAACAGATATTTATTAACGAATAAGTTTAAAAACAATTTTAAACTATAACAGGCTAGTATAAATTGTTAACATTACCTTTCTTTTCTGAACTTAAATTGTAACTTTCAGATTAGACTATACAAACTATAACTAATGAATAATGGGTGAATGGTTAGTGGGTGATAATGTGGATCGAATTACAACAAAATATATATATATAATGAAAATGTTTATGAATACTTGTTCTTTAATTTGTAAATTGTTCACTTTATATGAGCTCACTGATTAAGTTTTAAAAATAGTACTGGATACTTTTGATTTTGCAGTTAACTTTTGAATTATTCCCTTTGATAATTGAGTAATGCTGAAAGAAGGTATGGAACACTTATTTATCAGATGAAGTTTAATACTTATTTGATGTGGTTTACCGGTGTTGAGTTGCATAGTGTATTTCATCTAGCTTTAAAAACTTTTTACACACAATTACTTTTTTTAGGTCCTCACTGCTTGGTGGCAAGACTCCTCATCCCCATGTCCATCATGCATTTTCATACCTATCTATAATCAAAATATCTATGTTAAATTACATTAGGATTTGGAGAAAATATGTATAAATATCTATCATCAAAATATACATATTAAATTACATTAAGATTTGAAGAAAAGGCTTGATGAACTTCGTTCCTGACAGGGCTCCTAAGACCGGACACATTTTTTTCAGATATAACAATTACAACAAAACGTATAAAAAATGGTTCGACAATGCTAAACATTCCCAAGAACAGAGCTGCGATGTATGGTAAGTCTTTTACGGTAAACGGCATGTCGCTTGTGGAATTCGTTACCAGTTCCTCTTAAACTACTGATAGCCGTGACCAATTTGCAAAATCGCTAACGATGCGTTTCATGAGTGGTATGGACGTGGTCTGATATCTTAATTCAAGTGATGATGACTGCTCCGGGCCCTCCGGGGTTTCGCCTTAAAAAAAGGATAATGTTTATTTAAGTTGTATGTTTTATGAATGTGAGCGTGATTGTTGTTTATAAGTAGTTTTGTTGTATTTCAATAAAAAAGTTTCAATCCATAACATTAAAAAGTGTCATTTAATTTCAAATTCATTATTAATAATAAAATAAACGGTATCAGGAAACTGACACATACTTTCTCCCTCATTATAGGAACTTAATAAATTTTTAAGAGTAATTTTCCCATAAAAATCCATAAAATAACGGGAAACCAAACTTTTCTCAAAAACGGCTCGAACGATTTTGATTAAAATTTCATAGTTTATTGTACTTTAGGACCCTAATAAATTATAAAATTTTAATCAAAATCGTTAGTGCCGTTTTTGAGAAAAGTTGATTTTTCCGTTATTTTAAGGGTTTTTATGGGAAAATTACCCTTAAAAATCAAAAATTCACAAAAATGAAAAAATGCCTTTAGATACCGTGGATTAGTAACTCCATAACAAATTTCATCAAAATCGGACGACTGGTTTAGGCTCTAGGTCTGATAACATCCACACACACACACACACACACAGACACCCCACCCTCCCCCCCCACCCTCCCCCCCCACACACAGACATCACTCCGAAAACCACTTTTTTAGGTTCAGGGGGACCCAAAACGGATATTTCCACCAAAAACTCAAACTCGAAAATTTTAACGAACGCAATACTTTCTATATACTATCATAGATCATGAATTATCCAAATACAATGATACTATGGTATAGGGGGAGAAAGTAAAAATAAAAAACACTTCCAAATTTAAGCAGTTTTATAGTTTTGTTATAACCGGACGTTTTACCAGTCAACACCACTAAGTCCGCCATTTGGCAGTACTTGTATTTGTGGCGAGTGACTATCATCGCTTTTCAAAAGTTGTTTTCCAAAAAGATAGACAGAAGTTGCGTACAACTTATACTTGCGGCTCCATAGTGGTTATATAAACATTGTAGAGTGACTAATGCTTTTATTTCAGACAAACTTACAAACTTAACTCCTACAAATACGCAAGACTGTCGTTTATATAACCCCTGAAGAATTTCTGGCGGCAACTCTTTAGGGTTTTAGCGCATCCAGAATCATGGACATTGACTGTGCATGAATTTGCTGGCTGTTTCTATTATTCCGAGAGGGCCGTGAGCACAGAAAGATCCTAACATTTATAATTACAACATTTAGTAACATTTATTAGTTTTATCTTTAATTAATTTAAGTTACCTACGTGCATACACAAGTTAAACAAAAATGTATCAACATTTCAATGCATTTGTTTGAAAAGATATCACCCAGTCATTTTTAGAACTTATTCGGTAGGTAATAAAATCCTCGCCACTTTTAAACTACAACTTCATTATGTTACTGGTTTTCCAATGCAAAAATTTACAGACCATCGACGCGGCCTCTAAAGCCTCTATATGCCATCCATTACCATAGCAACCAATTTGGTAACGCTTTTTTCGTTCCTCGTATTTTATATTTTTGTCATTGCCATAGTAACCAATTAATAACACTTTTTTCGTTACGCATTACATTTTCTATTTGTTAACTACTACCGCAACCCGCGTTAAGGAACTTCGTTCAAAAAATCAACAAGGAAACCCCTAACTGTAATAAATAACAATAAAAACTTAACAGCCAACAATTTAACATTAATTAGTTTTAGTATTGTTATTTTTATTGCCCTGCCCCTCCTAAATGAAGGTGGAATTGTAATATTTTATGTTAGTGGCGTGTATGTTAACGTTTATACAAGGTTAGTTTATATGTGCAGCTTTTTCCCCAAAAACTATGTGAACAATTAATTATGAAAAACAATTTATAGGGTCTGCTAGAAAATGTAGGTCTCTTTATTTATTACAGTTGAGTAGACAGACCTCTATGTTTCACTCGTAAAAGCTACAAATAACACTAACTTAGCCTACAAATTCTAATAAAATCATCAGTATCGCCTTGGATTATGTAACTAGCGAGTACAATAGGCCAATAGGCTAATCTTCAAAGAACAAAGAACCAAATTACTTTCATCGGACATTGTGCATTACTTGATTTAACTATTCCGTGTAGGCCTACGTAGTTACGCAAATAACATTTTATCATGCTAGGGAAAAGTAAAGAATTACATTTTTCTATTAGCTTATCTTTGGCCGTGTTCGTAAGACTGAGTGGCTTGCTTTCTCTTTTCTTTGGACAACTTATGTAGGCTAAACTCATCATTATTTAGGAATATTGTTACATACTACTGACGGTTTCATCCCTATGAAGATCCCTCTAGTAAGGAATATTTGACAATATTTAATTGTTTTTTTTTAAGTAAATATTAACGTACAAACTTTACGCTATTACAAAATAAATAATTCGATCAAGCAGCTGAACAGCTAACGTGAATTGAGCAAATTTCAAAAATTATGTTTATATTATGTTTTAGGCTTTCAACCAATTATTTAGGAAATTTTTCTACTAAGGAAGGCGCTGAAAAGCTGCCTGCGTGTACGAAATATAAGTAGAATTTTTTTGCACCTCGACCTTGCTGTCTCGGATCAGAAGCTGCCCCCACAGTAAAATCTCCCACGTGAATTTGAACCGGGTACTTTTATGGTGTTTTACTTTTTTGATCGATTTTGGGAAACCAGACGGGCTATAAGGTCGTGTAAAAAACAAAATGTGCAGAATAATCTCCTATATTCATTTTTTTTTTTTAATAAAAAACTAAAACAGTTTCATTCTAGTACGAAAATCTCAAAAAATGTTACTCTCAGTAAAAAAAAACGTGCTTTCGTTTGTTAGATTTTTTTTTGCATATGATATCACCCAATTGACTTAGATAACCATAACGTGGTACCAAATTCGACGTAAAATGCTACCGTTAAAGTGCGAAAACATATATATATTTTTAATAACACCCCAAAACGTGTTCTGGGGACGACGATCGATGCTCAATGACCACTTCCAACTTAAGGTCTCAACATAAATGCAATAGCTCATTTCTATCCTATGGAAATTCACTAATAAATCCCTTGAACTAACCTACCTAACATTTGTATCTAATATTTTTAATTGATTTATTTTTAATATTTTCTAGTTTTGTTTTTCGGTGCCACTGTTTCTGAGCAACTGTTTAACATTATTAACTATTTATATTAACTATGGAAATATAGAAATTTAACCTGTAAATAAAATCAAAACCGTGGTACAATAAAAATGTAAATTGGTAGATGTATACCCGTGTCATTCAAGACAAAACAGTTGACGGAAACCTAAACTTTTATTTAATTACATTTAGGCCTTCTATGTCAATAGTTTACATACACATATTTTCTAAGAAGTATTGGTTTTTAAATCTTAAGAAGGGCGAAGCTGGGCATGACTGTTAGTAGGCTTAACAAATCAAAATAAAGTTATTAATAGAGCTATTTGGCTACTATTTCCGAACTAAAATACAATCGTAAATCGATCGATGGAATGTAAAAAACCTAGTTGCACAGTAGCTAGATTTTCTTATTTAGGGGCCTACTACCACTTCGAAGCTAGGAAACAAATTTATTCGCCCGATGTGTAGACCCAGCCACCATTTTGAATTTCAACTCCCATAAGAGCAATGTTAAACTTATAATGTGATTACTGGAGTAATAGTGATCAGAAAATTTTTCTGAATGTGTCATTTTAAAGGTTAGGACAGGAATATTGATATCTGTTAGTTTTTAAAATTTGTTTTTAACTAAATTTGTTCTTTGACTTAACACAAAATCAAAGTTTGCGATTTTTTTCTTATTCAATAATGCAAATATCAAAAATGTTAAAAGATCACCACATTCGAAAATTACCTATCAAATAAAAGTAATTTCTATAGTTTTGGATAATTTATGACGAAAACATTCACGTTATTGTGGAATCATGCACGCGCTGAATTTGTGATCCTAATCGAGTGTTTAGCCTGCACTCTGGAGGTTATCACATCAGCTTGTTGTTAGCGGAGGAATACTAGAAAAATAATATATCCGTTGTTGTTCAATGTGTAAGAGAAAGCTGTGTTTAATAACACGTACTACCATATTTTGTCACCCATTCACATTTCAGTACGTTTACTGTCAGGGTTACATCTGTATAACCCTCTAGTTTTGGCCTTTATGAAGCTGCCGTATATTTGCTAGCGGAAGAATGAAAAACTAGCAAACTCAATGCTAGTAGTGTACAGCTCTGCCACTTGGAGAGTTGCGGTCAACTCAGAAATATGTTTTCACTCCTGCCGAGCCTTAAGGGTTGCAGTTATCAATCAAAACGTTAAAGGCAAAATAGTTTAACACAAGTTTGCACTGTTTTATATTGTGTCAACTACGAAAGTTATGTCACAATAAAGAACGTTTTGTAACGTTCAAAGCATTTACATCGTCTCAAAATTAAAACAACATTACTGTTAAAAGTTTTCTTTCTATATAGATGCGCTTACCAAGTAATGAGATTTACCACCAGACATCGTAAGCGTGCAGCGGGAGAAAGTTAAGGCTCGGCTCTCTACATTCAAAACGGCGAAGTTGGGTACCAATTTCAATGTTAAATAACCAAAACATACCTTCACTATTAAGCATATTTTTGTGTTGTTTTTGGCAAAAAACGAAAGCTGTATTTTTTTTCTTAAAGTAAAATAGATTGTGGGTGTTGATTGCTAAAGTTTTTTTGCAATATCTCTTTTTGCAACTGAGTAAAAAATTAATAAAGTTTACTATTTTTTACTATTTATATCATACGTTTATGAAAACAATAACGTTTTTTGAAAATGTATTCGGCAATCAACATCCGCATATGATAGTACTTCAAAATGAAACCAAAATTTTAAATTTATTCCACGAATTAACGGAAAAGATGACTTATTCTGTAGCATTGCTCTTATGGGAATCAGATTCAATATGGCGGGCAGGGTAAGCGTCCCCTTGTCGAAAAAGATATTGTAATTATTCAACCTCAACTGGCTTATCTACAATCCACGGGCACGGTGTATCATCTTGACTTTGACTCTGCTTTTCACGCACTCACTCAAAGGTCAAACGTCAAAAATCGCAACAAGTATCTATAATAATTGCAATTTTTAAGTAATTTTAAAAAACAATAACGCTTATTCGCGGAAAATACTTTTACTGTAAAAGTAAGAGGTTTTGTTTCCCTAATGTTTTGGTAGGCCTATTATTATTTTAATTTTAGTTTTATAATTTAATGAGTAATTCACGTAACGGGTGTTACATAATTTAATGTATCGGGTGTTACAATTCAACACAACTCACAACCATTCAGTGTTTAGTATATTTATATTCATTTTAAGTAGAATTTAAATACATAGCCCTATTGAGAGTTTATTAATTTTGGTAGCAACACTTAAAAAATTAAGAATGATATGTTATTTTAAATAAAATTGAACACGAAAACACCTTCAAATTTCATACTGCGAATTTCCTATTTGTAATTCCAGAATCAATCTTTTAACATATTTACTGGTCAATGAATGTTAGGTGTATCAAATGATTTTATTTATCTTTAAAGTTTTAATTCTATTACTATTACACCTCATAATTTTTTCTCACGATAAAATGATGAGTGACGTTGTAAAGACGTGTCAGCAGCATTTTCAAAAAGCCAAAGAGTGAGATAAAAAAAAGAAGAGAAGAGAACAATACACTAAAAGAAGAACAACTTGAAAAGATCCAAAGCAGAGTAAAAAAATGTAGGGAGAAAAATAAGAAGCGCAATTATCATCAATATCTCAGATTTCGCTGGGATATTAAATATCATATTCTGAGAGATGACAAATTTAAGAATATTTTTGGCAAATTACAACAACCTACAGTAGCCCAAAGGACATTTTACAATTCTTTACAAGTTTCCACTAGCAGTTGATATATTTGAAACATGAATGAGCTTATATGAAGTTCCAAATTGTTAATTCTAGAATTTGCAATGATTTAGCGATTATTTTGTACTTATTTAAAGTTTTAGGCCTATTCTATTAATTCTTGATAGGGGCTTTTATAAGACTGATCTTTAGTAAGTCTAATTCATAATAGGCCATAAGGCATGGTATAAAAATTACTGAACTATATCCATGTAATGTATTAAGTATATATATTTGTTAAATACAAGTTTTTTTATGAAATATAAGTTTTTATTTCTTATAGTGATCAAAGAAACCTCAATTATACTTCTTGTTGTTATTTGACACCTTATTATTATATAATATATGTTAAAAATCTTAATTTTAGCAACAGCGTAACACCCGTTACATTTTAATGTAACACCCGTTACACAAGATTTAATTTTATGTTTAAAAAAATTGAATGCCAATATCAATTTGAATTACAGTTCCATTACATACATTTACTGTGGAATAACTCATATTTTTTTCACAATTTTACAGTTTTAAAATTCACAGAGTTTTAAGAACATTTACATCAAGTTCAACTTCACTATCCATTTTCAGTAACACTCGTTACACTCCTTTTTTATATATTTTAGGCTAACAGTTAGCCTTCGTTGAAAGAAGAAGTTGCTTTTTAGATTGTGTTGTTCCTCGGCGATCCATTGAGAAAACAAATGTTAAACGAAATAACGTTCTCAATAACAATAATTACAAGACGACGCAGTAGTACAACAAATAAGAATCGCGGGAGAGCATGGATGGAAACGCGGGAAACCGTCATCCAACTGTATACAAGCAATATCCGAGACGCGTGGTGGGGGGATTGGTGGCGCGAGTGAGTCACAGCGGCACTGCACCTGCTTCGTGTCACTCTCGCGTTTGTTCTCATTACTGTAAATGTATAAACAACGATACCGACTAAACCAGCAAGGCGATTTTAAAAATTAAAAGTGTGAAATTAATTAAAAACTATTGTCTTCAAAATGACTACCTGCGATTTGCATTTTTCGTTTTGTAACACAATTATTTTATTATTATTTTTTAAACCAGCAACTTAATTAAAATTTAGCTTCATTGGCGTGAATTCTAATCTTATTCCGTTCACAAATCAGTTTTGCAAATGAACATCGGACGAAAATTCCACCAATAAACACCAATACAAAATGGCTCCATTTTGGTGCTGCGCCAAAATTCCAGGAATTTGGAACTAATCCTGGGATGTTTAGCCTTAAGGATCGGCAGGAGTGAAAAAATCTTTCTGAGGTGACCGCAGTCGCAGTTCTCCAAGTAGCAGAGACACTACTTACTTTCCCGCTAGCAAATACAGGGCAGCTTCATAAATGCGGAAAATAGAAGTTTACAGACGTAACCCTGACTGTAAATGTACTGTGTATGCGTGACAATGTATGGTCTTATTAATCACATATTTCTCTCACACATTGAACATTAACGGATATATTATTTTTCTAGTATTCCTCCGCGAACAACAAGCTGATGTGATAACCACCAGAGTGCAGGCTAAACACTAGAGTAGGAACACAAATTCACCACGTACAAGCTTCCACAATAATGTGGATTTTTTTGTCATAAATTATCCAAAATGATTGCAATTACTTTTATTTGAAAAGTAATTAAACTTCGAATGTGGTGATCTTTTTACATGTTTGATATTTGCATTATTGAATAAGAAGAAAAAACCGCAAACTTTGATTTTTAATAAAGTCTAAGAACAGATTTAGTTCAAAAGAAATTTTTTAAACTAAAAGATATCTACATTCGGACTGTCGGACTGTCCTAACCTTTAAAATGACATATTCAGAATAATGTTCTCATCGTTATTACCCGTTTATCATTGCTCTTACTGAAGTTGAAATTCAAGATGGTGGCTGGGTCTGCCGTGTCTTAAATGGGTTTATTTCTTACTACCACTGTAAGCGAGTTTAACTAATGCCCTGTTGCAATTGTGCCGTACTTACTGCCGTAGTAAAATCTATTTAGTCTGTTCCAAATAAGGAGTAATATTTGTTTTCAAATATCTAATTCCAAATTATAAATTTGAAGTCAACCTCAACCTTACCAGATACAAATTGAGTATCAAAAAACCAAATATTTATGTACGCCAGATAAAACCTTTAAAGCTTGAACTAATCAAGATAATGAACCTTACTTTCAGACATTTAATTAAAGTAATTTTTTAATACAGACAACAGTAAATTCGCTAAAAGCCCCTTTTAAGAACAATTTGTTTTACAAACTAACCAACTGTAACATGAAAACATGAATAAATAAATATTACAACTCCATTGCAAACAACAAATAATAGACCTAAAGTGTTTTTGATTTGGTTGGTATTTTACTAATATACGAACTGGGAAAACAAAAAATTAATACTATTAAATTATTAGTTTAAATAAAGTTGTGTGACAATAAATAGGGTGGCTTGAATAGTCATTTTATGGTTTTATAGTCCCTAAGGACTATATTAGGAATTTTGAGAAAGTTCTGTTGTTACTTCACGTATTAATTTTTTTTTTTAATTATCTTTTAAACTAAATATTTTTTATTTTATTTGTGCATTAGTAGACACTAACTATAACTTGGTGAACAAAAATATATACTGTATATATATTTATATCTTGGATAATATAAAATTATAACAGTACCGTAACTTATAAAATGTGTAAGGTAATTTTTATTTTCTTATCACAGAAATTCATGTTTTTTAAAGTTCATCAATTTGATGTATCACAAGCCATGTGTGTCCAATAACTAATTTTTGAGATAGAGTAGTAGGAGGAGGAGAGGTTTTGTAAATAGGGTTTCTAAGGTTCCCCAGACCGTGAATATCATAAGACTTTGCATAACTCTTTCCGTCTTTTATAATATAATCTTATAAAAATAACATTTTTGAGCGCAGCGAACGATGCGTTGTATTTTATTTTTGTCGCGCATGATCCAATTTTTTAATTTTTTACACACAGGGCTCGTTTATTTCACTTTAGTTTTGATCAGACGAATCTTTTGCTTCTTTGCTAGTTTCAAGTAGACTTTCTATGCTAGTTCTTTTTCGAAGTAGCTTCTTTTATTTCCTATAGCCTATGCTTAAATTTCAAACTTAGTCTGAAAAAAACTAATATTTTCTTTAACTGATCATTTTATAAAACTTCTGAACTTCTTCATAGTTCAAACAGGTCATTCCCCAAACTGGTTATAAGCTTACCACATTCATCATTAATCGAATTGACCGAATTTTGATTTTCTATTATTCAGGCTTATACAACTATTCAACGCCTTTGGTTTTTTCAATGTTCAAGATCGGATGATTTCATTTCTCTATCTCAGTGTTTTTCAACCTTCTTGAATATGCGACCCCTTTACAAGTACAAAAATCTGGCGACCCCTGGATGTAATAAAATTATATCAGTAATTTGAAATAAGATGTATTTGGCGCAGTTCGGCGGGGAGAGGGGAGATTACCCAAAAAATTAATCTAACTGTAATGTCCACCTCATTTTTCATTAAATACTTCTACAATAACTAAAAATTATAATATACAGAGTGTTTTGCGAGAAGTTGGCAACTTCAGGAGATGATAGGGGATCTAAGAGAAAGCAAAATTGTTCATATGAACATAGGTCCGGAAAAGTTTTATTTTGAAGTTACCCGCCATTTTGTTTTATTATAAAATACTTAATATGTTGGGGAAAAAAGAATATTGACCTCAAATTTGGTGTACATATTTTTTATGTAACCGTTTATCACTGTAAGAAAAACCAGACAGTTCTTTCAAGTATTTCCAAAATGACGGACGTTTAAAATGTTTAATGTAAAATATCTCAAAAATTGCTAACTTTAAAAAAATTACAGGATACTAAAAAATTTTAATTGTTAATGACAAACACAATTAAATTACAAGTGAAAAACATGGACCAAGACCGGGATTTGAACCCAGGACCTTTGCTCTACCACTGAGCTATCCTGATCCTCCAGATGTTAAATTACAAGTGAAAAAACATGGAGGATCAGGATAGCTCAGTGGTAGAGTATTGCCCCGGAAAGGCAAAGGTCCTGGGTTCAAATCCCGGTCTTGGTCCATGTTTTTTCACTTGTAATTTAATTAATTGAACCCTTGCTGTGGAAGCGTGTAAGCAGGTAATTTATTACAAATTAAAAATAATGACAAACACAACTGTTTTTATTTTGTCTGTAGCTCAAAGGACAACAGAAATATTGGCAAAAATGACAAACTTAGCTTTCATCTTCATGTTTGTGTCAGATATTCACCCCTTGTATCATACATTTTTAGTTTTTTGCCAAGATTGTCGTCTTCCGAATGAAGAGAAAAGAAGAATATCCAGAGCTGGCAAGGGAAGCTTTGAGATTATTAGTGCAATTCGCCACTTCCTACCTATATGAACTGACTTTCTCTTCAATGGTGAACTTAAAAACTAACTGAGAAATAGACTCCAATTAGAAAATGATTTGGTTATTTACGTCTCAAAAATAGAAACACGATTCGACAAATTATTAAAAAATAAACGGGCACAGTCTCACTGAAATTATTATTGTAGTTAATTTTTAGTCCTTAATGTACCCTTCCATATGCAGAAAACCGCATCTTTCTATAAATTCTCGTTTAGCTAATAATAACAATAATAATAACTTATTTTTTGAAGTTTTTGGGCCGAAAAGGAGGTTGTTTTTCATAATTTTTCAAAATCTTTTTTCATGCATCTATACATTCCTAATTGACGTTTTTACTGCAAATTTGTTCGAAATCGATCGAATAGTTTTCTCTCTAGATAATACAGTAATAATAATATTTAGGGGCCTATTAGTTAATCTCCTACTTTAATATTACCTCTCCTACCCTCCTCTTACAATTATGAAGTAACAGTGAATCTGTTTAATAATTTAAATATGTTTGTGAGAAAGTATGTGCCAGTTCCTGGTAGGCTACCGTTTATTTATTTTAGGAAAAACACTGCTCTATCTGATGGCCTATGCCTAACATTTTCTAACTAGGTACATTTAATGACAAAACGCTTGTATGTTTTGTAATGTTGAAACGTTACACGCCATATAAAAAAAATAAATAATAATAATTAAAAGTCGAATTCAATCTCAGCTCCATTTAGCGACAAAAGTACGGCATTTATAAAAAAATCTCCACGAGGTACCGCAAGTCTGCAGACAGAACGTAGAAGTGAAAGGTCAGCTAACTAAAAGATAATAGCAGCTGAAAGATCTAGCTTGTTCTAAAAGCGATATAATAAAAAAGCTGCCAATTTTCAGCGTTCTTGTCAGTGATTCACCAATATTACTAGTAATATTAAATTATCCGTGTTAAATACTTTAGGCATATATTACTTTATATGAGGCCATTTTACTTTTCTCACTATACTATAGTATAGAGAAAGTATAGTGATCGCAAAAAAATCGATGTTGAGATTTTTTGGAAATATCTGTTTTGGGACCCCCTGAGTTCAAAAAAGTGATTTTTACAAAATGTATGTCTGTATGTATACAAAGCTAGAGAGAAAACTATTCGATCGATTTCAAACAAATTCGCACCAAACATGTCAACTAACCTGTATAGATGCACGAAAAAAGGTTTTGACAAATTTTTAAAAACAAACCCTCTTTTTGGCCAAAAAACCCCAAAAAATAATTTATTATTTTTTTATAAAAAAACGGCTCTAACGATTTTCATAAAATTTGGTTTATTTGTAGCCCTACCATATTCAAACTGCATCTATCTCATAATTCTCGTTTTTGTCTAATAATAATAACTGATTTTGGGGGGTTTTTGGCCATAAAGAGGGTTGTTTTTCAAAACCTTTTTTCGTGCATCTATACAGGCCTAATTGACGTGTTTATTGCAAATTTGTTCGAAATCTCTAGATAATAATAATAATATTTATTAGTTAATCTCCTACTTTAATATCACCTTTCCTACCCCTCCTACAATTATGAAGTCACAGTGAGTCTGTTTAATAATTTAAATATGTTTGCGAGAAAGTATGTGTCAGTTTCTGGTACTGTTTATTTTAAGTTGGAACTGCTGGCCCAGTGTCCATTTTTGCCCACCCACTCAACAAATTATGCCCCGGAAAAATAATAAAATAAAATTTTAAAAATGAATATTAAAAAAAATAAAGGCAACTTGAAAGTGTTAGAATGAGTTTTGACCCTATTTTTGGATTCAGTGCTCTTCAAATTCCCCAGATGCCTACAAATTTTCAGCATGAAAATCCGCTAGGTTCAGCCATAAAGCGAGCTTAAGGTTTTTGTGTCGTCATGAAGTGTTCACGAAAATCTTAGCTGCGAGTACAAGAGAGGCGGATAGAGCAAAAGAATGCTTGACGTCGAGGATATTTAGATTTACATCAGTCTCTTTAATAAATCGATATAATAATAATATAAAACCTTTTCTGAATAATATTTATAATAAATATAATATAATATTTATTGCTTTTGAAACAATTATAGTTTTTTAGGTCCTATCTCTTTATAATCAGGAACTATCTACTGAACCGAATTTAATAATCAATAAAAATGTAGGTGTAAGGTTATTGCAGGCGTTGTTAAAATACTTTTCTTGAAAACATTAAAAATTATTGTTAAAGAACCAACTTTTAGTAAAACCTCACTAAAAATATGTTGTTATTTTTTCAGTTAGAAAAGAGTTATTTATTTTTTAATAACATTAAGATGAGCTTCTAAAAGACATATGTTTTGAATTGGATAAGTTGATAAGTTTTCATTGAACCTTACTAAAGCAATTTCTTATGGGAGAAAAAATTACTTACATTTCAAACCAAATCTTTGTGATTTTTCACTTTATTGCTTTTTTTTTTCTTTATTTGCATTTGGTCTTGATATAAATCACATCATTCTAAGAAGAGTATATACCAGATTTTCAAAGTGGAAATAAAATAAATAATAAACCCAGAATTGTTAATTTGTATGCTGTAATGTTGAAATTGTTATAAAATACTGTACCATAATGAATTATTTTGTTATTATGTTTTCAGAAATATTGTACTACATGGTAAGGAAGCTGGATGGGTTTCCTATTATGAAGCAGTGGATTGTTGGAATTCCAGTTGTATTCATCTCAGGAGCAGAGGAATTAGAGGTATTGTTATGAAACTTTGTTTCTTACATACAAAAATACTTTACAAATGGAAATAACCTGTACCCATTATATTACCAAATCGGGATTAGACGTTTTCTGTAAAATTGTTCATAATATATGTAATACATTTACCTATATTTCAGATTTTTATATTCTCCGTGGATTATTTTAGATGAAAACATAGCTGGGGTGAGACTTGTGTTTTGATTGGTGTATGACATGTACTTGCTTTTTCTCAACAATTGGTTACAAATAGAACCGCCCTAATTATGCATGAAACATAAATGATACTTTTTTCAAAATTGAGTTTTATTTATTCCTGTGAAACATACAGTAAGATACTGAATGAATATGTCACAAAAATCGTCAAATCTTAAAATTATTGTAAATAACAGACAAACTTTTATTTTGAGATAAACATAATTTACGTTTTACTGAACGAAACCAAAAGTTATTAAAATTTCTTTAAGAAATGGCACTTTTACACATTTTGTACACTGTAGGGAAGATTGGAAACGACTTCTAAAAAATATATAAAGAATGTCCAACCTTTAATTTGAAAGCCCATGCTCTGAGGTTATCAGAAAGAAGTTTTGTTTTAAAATACAAAACAAAAACGGCTAGTTCCAAAGGTTTCATAAAATATATTTCTATTTGAAATTTTAAATATAATGGTGTTATTATTTTTGCTGTTTTGAGTAAACGACTAAAAGTTACATTCAAATTATGTGTACTATTTCTTCCATGGTTGAAATTGCCAAAGACTGAAACTTCACAAATCTGAAAACAGAAGACAACAATTATTTAAGCCTCATTCACTTGTAACATTTGGATGATATTATCTTTAACGAATATTTACAATGTATCAAACAACATGTATCAATAAAAACAACAACATTTGTTTGCAATTACTAACATTGTGTTATTAGTGAATTTCCATAGGAAAGATGAGCTTTATGGTGAGACCTACGGTTGGGAGTAGTAAACGTGGAACAAAGGAGCAAGTGAGTCGAAGCTGGAGACTTAGGTGCAAACATAGTCTACTAGTATATGTTGTACAGAGAGGCAGCTAGTCAGTGCCTTCGGGAGTACATCAATTTCCCAAATAGTTGGTTGAAACTCTAAAACACATAAACTTAATTTTGGAAATAGTTGCATGGTGGAATTATTTACTGTTAACACCGATCTGACTTATTGTAACACCCGTTATAGTACGATTTAGATCATTAATTTTCACTATCAGATTTCCAAAATAATTGTTAATGATCTTTCTTCAATATGAAACCTATTGTGCTTACAAAAAGTAAATAAACTGCATTTTTTATATTTGAATTGCCTTGTACAATAAAAAAATAAAAAATAAAACAGATTCTCATTTTCTGTTATATTGTCACATATAATCTGTTTTAAAAATGTCTAGTACCACAAAAAGATTTTAAAAGTGTGACCAGTTGGTAGATGAGTAGAAGGCAAATAGTGTGGATGCGTTAAAACCTATATTTGCATGAAGCAAGAAATGTCTTAATCATTTTGTGTGGTCACAACTAACAATAAACTACAAATCCTAAGGACAGCCCGTCATAAAAAATCAGGACAATGATCTTTTAACTTAGGATTCTGCAGTAGTGGCGGCCATCTTGGATTTGTATCCCATAAGAGCAATGTTAAATTTCTAACCATTTATTTCGTTTATTTTTTATCATAAAATTGTTTGCAAGGTCTCATTTTAAGCACAATTATAATACGCATCCGTTTTGCATTTTAGATTTTTTTTAAATGCATTTCTTTTGTTGTGTAATCGACATTTTGTAAGTACAAAGTTATCAAAAATTAATAATGAAAAGTAATTTGCAAGCCAGATCCAAAATTTTATAAAGAATATTCAGTTTTTTTTTTAAGCACTGAATTACAAAATATGGATTTATAAAATGGTTTGAAATGAGGCAATATCAGTCGCAAGAAATTGCACTGTTTAGATACGGTTATAGAGAGAAGCGCTTGCGTTTCCGGTTGCTTTCTCGTTTACTGGAGCAGACCCTTAACAGCATTTAATTTGTGTAGTGTGCATTTGTGTTTTTTTATTTTTTCTCTAACCACAAATAATTAAGCTACAGTAATCAAATATCACTAAAGATTGAACAGATAATTACTAAATAGATTTTTAATGGTTTTAGTTTATAATTTTCTGCCGTCTAAATTGTATAAGCAATAAACATTTTTATTAAATTATATATGTGTTTTAAATGTTCATTGAATATTTATGTTATGCTAAATTCAACAGTATTAATACTATTTTCTCATTTTCTAAAAAATACTAGAATACTTTCTAAGAATACTTCTTTCGTCATAAAATATTTATTATTGGCTAACCTTCCTATTTTTTCTCTGCACTTAATTATTTTAATTATATAGTATAAATGTATGCAATTTATTTATTTATGATTAATTTTGTATTCATGATGTGTGTGTTTGTAATGAATTACATAATATGTATAGGCGTGTGTTTGTGAAGGTGGGATAACATGTGCGCTCATTTAAGTAAACAAATGTTTAGTGATTTAAATTAAGTTTAATTAAATTTTTAATAAATATTTTTTATTTTCTTCCAAACAGATGAGAGGAAGAAGGCAGGAATGTGATAGAGATGTTAAAATATAATACAAATTTATCCTCCTTCAGTCTTCTAAAATAAAATTCTTTTTTTATTTTGTACAGGGATTTATTTTTGGTATTTCTTAAATTTTTTACAGTTAATAGACACTCTAAACTGGCTGTGACTTAGAGGCCCTTAATTATGTTCTTAACTATATATGTTTACAAACCTTGATGTTCATCTACAGTCCTTATTGATGGGACTACCCAGTTTCGGAGTTTCATGTCTCCATTTTCAAGTCGAGTGTGAACAAACATGAAGTACATGTAGTTTTCCACTGAGTTGCAATTGAAATTTTAAAATATAACATCACAAAACATTGAAACAAATTATCATAGTACGTTTTTAAAAAATAAACACTTCATTGTTGGCCAACAAAGAATGCAATGATTTCAATTTTTAATACAAAAAGAAAATTTTTCCTTGGATTCTTCATAAAATTGTTGACCGCTTTAATAATAAATTCATTGAGGTTGTTAAAAATCATCCTCCTATGCACACTCATCATAGCTAAGCCATTGAGAAGACTTTATCCCATCCTACTTCTCTGCCAAGTATTTATTTTCCTTAGGCTGCTGAATTATTTATCCACCATACATCTCTTAATAGTGAAGCAATCAAAATCTGTAGTGCTATTCTTGTTTTTGGGAAGAAGTTCTCTGTTTTTAGAACATCCACAACTGTTAGTTCTCTGTGTTTGGATTTACCCCACAACTTTTGCCAAGTTCTAATTCATTTTTAATGTTGGATAAATTATAAAATTCAGCAAAGGTTTTGTAAGATCATATGAGATTTTTCATTGGATTGGTTAACATTTGCGATGGGTGTAATTCCAATAAATCCATTGAAGAAGTGTTTTTTATTCAGTAAAACACTATTTCCAGAGAAGAAATGATTTAATAAAGATGAGGTATTATTAAGTCCCTCCTCCAGAATGCCTAAGGGCTTTCTGCTGGGTGGTTGTTGCAATGGTGTTGCTTCCCGACAATGCAGGGCAATGATTTCATGTCTTCCCTCAGTCCAAGTTGTTCTGCGGCTACAGACTGAAACACGTTTACAACTGTTACCATCACAGTAGAGTATTTAGATACAGCAGCTTAACCGCTGAAGTGAGTTGAGCAAACTTCCAAAAATAAGTTTGTATATTTTAGGATTTCAACCAACTATTTGTGAGATTGGTTTACTCACAAAGGCGGTGAATAGCTGTGTGTTTATTACATAATTTATTAGTAGAATTTGTTTGCACCTAAGCCTCCAGCTTCGACTCATGTGCTGCTTCATTCCACACAACGGCCTCTGGTTATAGACTGATTCGCTTCGCTTGCAGTGCACAAACTTGGCAGTCAGCCTTAAATCACAAGATGGCTCCACATGGATTTAAACCGAGTATTTTTATGGTATTTTAAGCTGTGATCGATTTTTGGGGAACCAAGCGAGCTATAAGGTTGTGTAAAAAAACAAAATGTACAGAATAATATCCTTCATATTATATTTTTTTATATAAAACCCTAAAAATGTTTCATTCTAGTACAAAAATAAAAAAAAATAGTTACTTCCGGTTGTTGGATTTTGTTAACTAACTAAGAACTCGTCCGCAAAACTGAAGCAACCAACATGTGTACCAAATTTGGATCAACTCGGACTTAAAATATGGCAGCTAGAGTGTGAACACATATATACATATCATTTTTAATGTCACCCCAAAACGTGTTCTGGGGACCATGATCAGTGCTCATTTAATACTCCTGACCTTAATTCTCACCATAAGGGTCACTGCAATAGCTCATATTTCCTATGGAAATTCCCTAATAAGGCTAAGAAAAAACTAAACTAAAGAAGCAGTTTTTATTTTTCTTGCTTTACCTTGTTTCACAAGAACCTGGAAATATGAGGTTATTAAAGATATCAATAAATTTTGTCAGGAATCAGTTATGAGGAGGAAGTTGGTACCTCATATTTCCACTCCTTAGGCTGATAAAAACAAAAAATTGGCTTTTAAAAGTAGATAGAATGATTTTGGTTTTTCTATGTACGGTAGCGATCTGCAATGTTGCCAAATACCAACTGTGTCACAGTTTGCTCTGATTTTGGTCCCATTCTCAAAACACACTATTTCAATTTTTATTTCCCCTTCTATATTTAACTAATATTTTTTTTTCTTTTTGTTTCCTATTTCCTTTGAATCTCTTGAATGTGGCAGATGCTCCTTGGGTGTGCCTTTGGTTCAGTTCAGTGTTATTGACTTTATGGCGTGTTGTGTTATTAATATCGTTTTGGTAAAATGGCTGATGGTATGGAACCATTGTTGCACAAGTCAAACTCGCACTTCGGTTTAATTATATAAAGTAAGGAGTAATTCGTAAACTAACTTTATGGTAATATGATATTATTTTTGACTTCAGGTAATCCTAAGCAGTATTCAACATATAACAAAGGGTTTGGAATACAAACTGATGATGCCTTGGCTAAGTGAAGGACTACTGACAAGCACAGGTTAGTCGAGAAACCTCTAGTATCACATAGAATGTATGAACATAATGTACAGTTGATTCATAATAGCCAGATAGTGAATTTTAAAATGTGTAGGAACTTTTGGTCTATTAAATGTGAGGGTCTT
The DNA here is from genome assembly GCA_018207615.1 of Philaenus spumarius. Classification (NCBI taxonomy): domain Eukaryota; kingdom Metazoa; phylum Arthropoda; class Insecta; order Hemiptera; family Aphrophoridae; genus Philaenus; species Philaenus spumarius. The sequence goes on from JAGFPH010000456.1 coordinate 542,890, forward strand.
GTGAACCATCAGTAAAATAATTGTTTGTTTGTTGTATTTTATTTCTAAAGTGATAATTGAATGTTCTTTGAACCAGCCTGGATAAGAAGTCATTTCGAGAAGCAGTTGCTTGATTTTTGGTTTAACTTTATTTTCTAGAATTTTGAATAAACTATATTCATTGTTGATAGCCTCAGAACTACATATATTTTATATATATTATTTATTTGCTGTCAAATGTAGTCTCTAATAGAGCACATAGGGGAGACATAAGAAAATGTAAGGTACACTCTGATAAGAATTGAACAGAGCTGCACCTTTATCTTTCCAAATCAGTCTTGTAGGAAGTGACACACTAGAATGAGGTACCTCTCAAGTGCAAAGTTAAATTATTATTGTTTTCACATATTAATTTATTTATGTGACGTGTACGAAAATATATGTTAAGTGTTGTGTATATATAAGTGTTTGAGTGGACATAGATAGCTGGCCTGATGATGCTGCCTGTGGCAGTGAAACATGTAGCCACATAAAAGGTAAAGTACAACTCAAGACTACATTTGACTGCAAATAAATATATATATAAACTATAGTTCTTTTAAATTTACAATAACTCCTGATTTGTGTAGTAAAAAAATGCATGATATAGCGTAATTTATTGTAGTAATAAAAGTGATAGACTTATAGTAATCCTTAACATACAAACACAATACGTTTTCATAAACCAAGGTGATTGGGAGCAAAACCTCTTCTATAATACTCTAAAATACACTTTTACACATTCACTTGTATTAAATTTGCCTATTTATGCAATTTACCCAACAATAATCAGCTGATCAGTGCTATTCAGTTGATCAGTAAAAACAATGTTAATGAATAGAAAATACTTTAAATTCCATTTTTTAAATATTAAATGAAGGCATAGTAAAATTTTAAGGCAAATGGGCAAATATAATTACCTTTCATTTAACACAAACCGCTTGTCAATCGGCCTAATAGAACTCCAGATATCACTCGGAATAGGCTTAAAAATTTCCCCATGTTAAATTGCCATAAGAGATTTTAATTTCCGTTTTTAGAAAATTTAGTGGGGTAATAGCTGAAATCCAAGCAAAATGAGCAAATATACAGACAATTACCTTTAATTTAGTACCCAATTGCGTGTACATCGGTCCAGTAAAACTCGAGTTCTCACTCGGATTTCAAAAAATCTTTTCAAATTAGATAGATTAGATTTAAAGTTTATTAAACATATTCAGGAGACAAGGAATCCCAAAACCTTATCAAAGGTTGTGGGATTTGCTCCAACATTTCCCAAATAGAATTTGGTTAAAAGAAAATCCTACCAATACTTTTAACAATTTTACTTTAATTATTTTAGTAAAAATATGTTCTGTAATATAGTGGTATAGGATTTTAACAATACACACAATGTGGTGGATCTCCGTTTACATCAGACACTCTTGAGTTAACAAGGAGTGTCTGATACGAAAACGTCTTACCACCACCATTTCCGAGGATTTGCTCTAGATTGTATTACAGAGTAGCTACTCGCTTGATTCTAATTCTAGTGAGAGGGGCACAAGCATAATCACACATTATATTTGAGCCTATATTAATATCTATTTTATTTGATAGTACTAAATTAATACATTTAATTCTACACTGAGTGAACTACAATAATAAACCTTAGTCTAATTAAATTTTATGCTTTAAACAACGGGCAAAACAGAGTACAAATTTCTACTCCCCAAATATGAATTGTTTTAAATATAGATATATATATATAACTCTCCCAAAAGATCAACCCACAGAAATTGATTCCAACCCAGAATTTACATAAAACAATAATTGTCCCTTTAATATCCACAAACTGTGCCCTCACCTTTATACTCTATCCTGGTGGCTCAATCGGACAGCTCAGCTCACTTGCCCTGACATCCACCTGGGCTGGCACACCTCACAGGAAAGGCCTCTCTTTTCTCTCCTTGATGCCCATGCCGGCTCTACACCCCGAAGGCCCCGGTCTCCCAAGAATTCTCTTTTCACCCAAGAACTTTTCCCAAAAAGACCCACTTTCTAATGTCTTTTCTCTATTTAAAACTTCTGTTCCCCCCCCTCTCAGGTTCTTTCTACCTAAATGTGGTTTACTTAAAAATGCAACTCTGCATTACACCATCAATAATTGGATAACCAATTACTCTATATTATCTAATTATGCTTACATGTGCAACTCTGCTATTGTCAAGTTGTTGGCAACTCATTCCATTTTGTAACAGTTGGATACGTTCCAGGCCAGAATAATGTGTTTAATTCACTTGCATTTATTTCTGTTTACATTTCACTAATCTTCTTCCTATTACTGTAGTTCAAAATAATATTTTTAATTACAGATATAAAGTCTGATGTCAACATGCCAAGTATTATCAATTACACATTATAATTGTAAGAGTAGCCACAGAGTAAGCTACAACCTTGCATAATAAAATCAATGTGATTCTTAATAGTAGATATTGTCTAGATTAGTATTAATGTAATAATAAAAAGGTTGCTTGTTGGATTTTAAGCCTGTTTTTATTACATTTTTAACCAGTCAAAGAAAAGGGCCATGTTGTCGGGAATGGTATTAAAATAATCAGAAGATGTTCTACTATTAGTAAAAACTATAGTTAGCATTCCTGAAACGTCACTAAATTACAGGAGATGCTACTTTCTGAAACACTACAAGCAATGTCAGTCATTACGAAAAGGGACCTCTTGTCGCACCCATGTTATTTCTCCATAACGACAA
>JAGFPH010000456.1:559158-570817 GCA_018207615.1 Philaenus spumarius
ATAGCATATAATGCAGTATCCGTTACATCTTTAGTAAATAAATAAGTCTTATAAAAAACGGCACTGTTCCAGGTGTCAAAGGATTAAATATAATCTTTGCTGTGATAATGGCATTTTCCATGATGTTTTTCCACACCTTTATTAATCCTATGGGCTTAAACTGAGGGCGTTAAAAAAACGCACATGTATCTATCATGTTTTTTTACAAGCTAATGGGGAGGCGTTTTAAAACTTATTTAACAATAAAAAAACTCTCTTCAAAATTAAATATTTTAAATTGCATAGGCCTGATGATTATCTTTATTTTCCAATTGAAAAACATTTTAAAGTGAGAACGTGTAAAAAAAACTATAATTTACTAATATAATAGTACAGTACCTTGTATTGTTCCGTCAGTGACCTCTTTTCGTTAATTTATTTGACTAGTTTCGGGATGTCTATCCCATCATCAGAATTTCTCGTTGGATGGAGACCGTCAAAACATTAAGTAAAAACACACAAACACATAAAACAACACATTTAAAACACAGTTAATAGGATGGCCGGATGTCGACTGCCTGTCCATTCTCGGAACTATTATTTGCCACGTGCTTCCTGGATTCTTATCACTGTGTCGTATAGTTAGTTCAAGTCGAAATTTAATTGGTCATTGATTCGTGGTCCCCTCCCACCAATGATACAACCGTCTGTTCTCCAAAAATATATCCATACAGTATACAGAATACTATATTGGTAGGCCTTTACAGTTTGTAGTTTACTTAGTAGTACCGGTATTTAATATATGGTTTGAGTTCCCGCGACCTGAATAACATAAAAAGTACATACTATATGCAAAAGGGAAATCTACATATTATAGTTTCTGATGATTAAATTCTATATTTTGTGTACCTAACTCAATTTGGCCTATCAACCTCAAATACAAACATAATAGTGGAGGAAAACTTAAAATGTTTATTTTTGGTATCTGTTTTCAAGGCAGTCACATTTAAGAGATATTAATCAAAAGAAAATATCTTAACTAAGAAGTTTCAATACACTTCTCTTATCTTGAAAGTTTTTGTTTTAAATAGTCTATAAAAATTAATTTTGCTGCACCACTTAGGCGGGCCTGTACATATGGCTTATATAGAAAATATGATTGTGCATAAGAATAATTCCACCACTGCAAATTTCTTTTATAAAATGTTTAGCGTTCTTTTATAAAATGTGGTGAAAAGTTATCAAGTTTTGATATTTTTTTAATGTTATATTTATATAAACTGAAAACTTAGGTACTAAATATACTAGCCTTTTTCAATTCAATCCTCTTGTTTTCTATTTGATAAAATATTGGGTGTTTCTAGAAATTAATTTAAACTAATACAGTTTAAACAAAGGTAATTCCTTAAATAATTTTTAAAAATGTACATTTTTTGTTCCCCAGAAAATTACGTTGTTCCAGCAGATGTAAATGTAGCAATTTTACCATTCGTTGTACATCGCAACAAAGATGTATTCCCTGATCCTGAGAGATTTGATCCTGACCGATTTCTCCCAGAACAAGTTAAAGCAAGACATCCTTTTGCTTATATTCCTTTCAGTGGAGGACCAAGAAATTGTATTGGTAAGAGATACTACCATAGAGTCAACTAGGCATAAAAATTTTATAAATTGGATTATTTCTAGGATGTAGTACAAATTAAAACACTGATGGCTAAAATACATAAATATTTAAAAAATAAAAAGCTTACAATTCAGTATAACCTGTCTTCTTTAGCCTAATAACTAATGATTATATAAAGGTATATGATTAGATAATTATCGCCACAGACATCAGTAGCATAGTCAGTCAAGTAGTACCCATTGCGGAAATATTTGTGTCACCTCCCCTCATTTAACTTATTAACAAAAGGGATAGTAAGATACATGTTTAAAGTTGCATGTTTTACTCAAAGTCTTCAGTGTACTAATTTTAATAAGACTTTTTTAAACTAATTGGAACGATCTGTAGATATTTTGAGTGTTGTTTACTTATTCTAAGAAATTTCTCCAGAAACAAAAAGGTAAATCATATCATTTATTTTGTTTGTCACCATTCCGACTACTGTTATAAATTAATATAATGTTATAATATAATGTTACTGCTTACCGTCGTCAGTAGTCACTTGTATTTTTAAAAACGATGGCCGTTTCGGCTATTCAGCCATTCTTAAATATTTGAGAACATCCTCCGTTGTCATAGAACAGCTAACACTTAATAAAAACATGTTCACAAACATTTAAATAAATTATTACACGAGAAAAACATTTAATAAAAACTATGTCCGATGAGTCCACTGTCTCATACTGAATAGCTGCCTCCGTATACAAAATGTATTAGTAGAATTTGTTTGTACCTAAGCCTCCAGTCATGGTTCACACGCTGCTTCTTCCACTCGCAGCAGAAAAACCCGCTTTGCAAGTTAAAACCTCAACCTTGCTATCCACAGTCAAGTTTTTGGTTAGAAAAATCATGCTGACCAAAATGTTTATTTTATAATAATAAGATATAATAGAGAAATTCAGAGAAATTAGTCATTGCTCCCACGAAAAGCTAAATTTGGTTTTTGTTCTTGATATTGTAAATCTCAAAAGTCCCTTAGATCTGAGTGCTGCTAAAAATTGTACACGTGCCCAAAGACTGCAAATAATATTCATTATGAAATTTGTAGCTTAGGAAATTTCCTACAGAAAAGATAGAATAACTTCTATTCATAGGAATAACTGATGTTTATCTCATTTGAATTGAGTTAAAATATAATTTATTTTACAGGACAAAAATTTGCAATGATGGAACTTAAAATTGTACTTTCCAAGCTGTTGAGGAACTTCAAAATAATTTCTGAAACAAAACGAGAAGATGTTATAATAGCTCCTGGACCAATACTTCATCCTGCAACACCGATTACGGTTAAGTTGATCTGTAAAGAAATCCAACAAGAAGTGTAAACTATCATCACCTTAATATATAATGATATAAATTGAAGTACAATAAATCCTGTATTTATATTTATAAGTACTTGTTAAAGTACCTAGTTTACAAGATGAAAATGTGCATAAAATAGGTGTAAGAAGTATCTTATTATTTATTCGTAAAACATGAGTGTTACATAAACTATGTACTTAAAGTCACAAATTGTATAAAGTGGCAACTCTTGCAATGTCCTGTTGGATAAGAGGGTATGAGAGGAAGATATGTCCTTTAACCTGTTGTCATACGTCATCCTCCTTTGCAGTGAGTACGCCTTTGACCATAAAACACAACCAAGGAGTGCGAAATGTTTTTGTACAAATATTAGTTATAAGTTTATTATGTCATAAAACAATTTTTAAAAGTAAATATAACATGTTTTTTTAGAAAATGCTTATTTTTTATAAAAAGTACAATACTTTTTGAAACAATTATGTATGCACAATACTATTTTATATTTAAAACGCTCATACAATGTGTCTTTACTTTTGGGCTCTTCCAGATTTGTCTGCATACAAAAGTAACATTTTCTTTACAGCTTCCTCTTGTCTGACTCATTAGCGGGAAGAGGCTTTATAAAATAGCATCCCGACAGCCGCAGTCAGTTTTGATCTTCGCTTACAGTGCGTGATAAAACAGAACCTTAACTGTTTAGATAATCATTGTCATTTTTTATTTCATTTCTAATGTCTTCACTATGGATCAAATAATCTTGGTCAATATCCATTATTTATTAAGTAAAAGTTAAAATTCCACATAAATAATAACGACAAATAAAATCATGGAAAAAGGAACAAAAATTAACTTTTTGTATAAAAAACAGTTTATACAAAATATGAATTAATAATAGTACTTACTTCCTTAATTCTTCTTTCAAGCTTCCGGCTTCAGGTAATGCCGACGACTCAGTGTCCATGGTAAACCGCAGCTGCCAATGCCCAGTACTCTTTCTTTTGCAGTATAACTTTCATGGGGTTTGGAATGTCTTTTAGTGCTGTTAGAAGGGCCGTCCTGGCTGTGTTTTCGTTTGAGCATTCGAGTAGTATATGTTTCAGCGTTTCCTCCTCCATTCCACAGTTATTGCAGGTTTCGGAATCGACTAGTCGGAATCTTTTCAGATAGCTGTTCGTAATGATCTGGCCGACTCTAGCTCTCGTAATGAAGGTCGCAATGTGGCGACTGACACCTCTGTACCAGTTTGCAGGCGTCGGAGCTTTTTGAATTTCGAATAATGATCTTCCGACAGTGTCGGTGCTCCATCTCTGTATCCATTCATCTGTTATTGATTTGCAGATTATATTTTTGCATTTGTTTAGTGATAGTTTTGGTGGCATGACGGGGCCCATTTTTGTGGCACGTTTTGCTATTTTGTCTGCCTGCTCCTTGCCGCTTATTCCGCATTGAGATGGAACCCACTGGAAGACGATATTTTTTTGAATTAATAATAGAACAACGAAAATAAACAAGAAACACAAAAAAAATTGGCACAAGAAGCTAAAGAAACTAAATTAGAAGCCACACTATATTCTACAGGTAGAGAAATCACAATGAGATTGATTGAAGGGTGGAGTTTCAAAGTGCCAAATTGAAGGTCAATCACAGTACGCATTATCATGGCAAGGTGACACTGATTTGTAATGAAGCACAAAACATGTTGCAGTTTATATAATTGCCGTAAGATGTCATCAATTATCTGATTTAGTTTGTTCATGTGAATAGTAAAAAACGTAATATGACAACTGCACTCAAAAGAGAACAGTCATTAAATGACATCAGTATTACTTTGAGACTTGTGCCTTGCCAAGCTGTACATCTTACATGCAGTGTCCTTACCAAGCATTTTATTATCTCATGCAATCATATCCTTCTCAGGAAACAACAAAGTACTCTGCTGTTTCGATTATATTTAAATTCCCATTAACGTAAGGTACCTGTTTATTGCACCAATATCCTTATGACCTTCCTTCCTAGACCTGTCGGTCATCTACTCCTCGCTTCACCATGTCCATTCAGAAAAATGTATACTCTTTCTCTTTACTTTTTGAGAGTTTTAGATCATAATCTCACTAATTTGCTAAAAAAATCAGGAGTTTTATTGAACACATAATATTGGGAATAGATGATTCTTCCCTTGCAAGATTCTGCTGTTTATGACGGCCTCACTAGTTCATTTTAAGACTGCAGAGCATCAATATCTACTGAACCCATCTTGATTTTTCCCTTATCCGATGTAGCTAACAGCTGTTTCACCATTGCCATTATGGCAACTCTCATTAGTAATCGGCAACAATTTATGTACATAGTCAAAATACTATTTAAAAATTAGTGACTTGTCTTTACTAGTATGACAAATCTTCGATATTAACCATCATCTCTCTTTATTATATAAAAAAAATCCTGTCATTCTCGCAAAAATCTGGCTCTACTGCGTCAGGATCCAGGCACCGATGTCTCTCTGCCCTAATCAATAATTGTCATTTTAGTGAATATACAATAAGCTGTTTGCATTTGCTTGCCGCAAGTATTGATGGTGAGCGAGCTCTCTAATGTTAGTACACAATTATTTCATCCGAGTTTGGGACTATTCCAAGTTTGTCAGATCCCAAGTGAATAGTGTTAAGCGGGGGTGCTGCCCGCACCAGGTTTCACAAAATTTTAAATTTGTTTACTGGCATTTAAAAATAAATAAAATAAAAGTTTGTAGATAGTTTATTGACCATTTCATAAAATTAATAATACAATAAACAGAAGTTGAGTCAAACGGTAGGTTTACTCGATGATACAGATCGAGTAGGTTAATGACTGGAGCTTCTTGTGAGAGAAGTTTTTCAAAACTCAACTTATAAAGAGTTACCGCACTCTATATTATTTTGATAATATAGATCTATGATGCTAAATCTATGATTTTGATTTCTAGGTATGCTTTGTATCTAGGAAAGTTTGTAAAATTATTTGAATTAAAAGGAAGTATGTAGTCAGCATGATTAAATTTCTAACGCAACACTGACTACAGAACCAATGATTATACATATGATTAGTCTAGGTTTTATATTAATACAGTTTATTCTAAAATGTTAATTTTAGTTAAACAACTTTTTTAGTTCAATTTCTTTAACAAATATTCTATAAAAGATATAGGCTTACAGTATGTATTTAAACTGTTACTTAATAAATAAATGGTACCAGAAACTGGTACATACTTTCTCACAAAAATATTTAAATTATTAATCAGATTCACTGTGACTTCATAATTGTATAAAGTAGGAGAGCGGATACATTATAGTAGGAGTGTAACTAATAAATATTATTATTATTAGCTGAGAGAAAACTATTCGATTGACTTTTTACTATTAGGAGTCGACAAACATGGACAGTTATGAATAACAAAGCAAGGTTGTATCAACCCAAAGTCCAGTTCCTGGGAATTTATTATACTACTTACTATGTTTTTTATAACTTAGATTGAGTGATCTACTGGATTAAACCCTTGTAAAAAAATAACAGATGTATCATCTTTAACATTTCAATGTTATTTAAATAGGGAAAAATTATTGTAACTTTGGCCATTGTGTTGGATAGAGTCAACATACAGACCTGCGCTTTGCGCTAATCTTCTTCTTTTATCAAGGCCTTTAAAATGAGGTGTCACTCAATAGGGGTTCTCATTTAAAATTTTCGACTTACCTCCAAAATGCCCGATTTTTGGGGGAGGGATTGAAATTTACGATACACCAAAAAACTCCATTTTTGTTCATGTTAACAATCCTCAAAGCAAAACTGTCTATTTCCATTAGTAAAAAAAATAATAAGGGGGCGGGGCTTTTAAGACACCTGGTATATAAAACCATTGGTTTACCATTGTGTATACAAAACCAACAAATTTAGGTATAAATGTTAGTCGATTATGTAGTTATAGAAATTGAAACAATTTCAAATTGAACAAATTGAAAAGATAATTTGTTTGAAAAATATAAATTTCTTACCTCAAGTATTTCCTGTTTTTCTACAATACTTTGTTTAAGATACTATTATTAAACTATTACTATATTCTACTATTATTATATTCTGAAAATATTATGTGATTGATGCATTCAAAATGCTAGATCAATTACATTTTAATACCATGTGATTTTCAATATTAAGAAAATTTTTGGTGAGACTTTTAAAAGTCTTTGAAACTGATAAAATACAGAACAATATGTAATTTGGTCAAAAATGTCATCTTTGACAAGTACAGTTAGTTATGTCTTAGAGGCCTAATTGTTTTTACAAAAAAGATCAAGATCAGAAAAAGTTAACTTTTTCATCAGACGAAATATCATAAGAGTAAACCCTTTCTTATCTGGCCTAATTTGGTGCTATTTGGCTGGGTAGAAGACTATTTAACCTTACAATGTAATAAGAAAGGCATTCCCTTCCTATGGTCTATTAATGTAACTTTTTTTAAATGCCCTATCAGGCCATGTAAAGAATGTAATTTCTCATTAAATTAAGCTGTGGTTTTATTACATCTCATAGTCATTATTTCCAGACATAAAGTTTTAAGTAACAAAACATGATGTCAACCTTCATAGGCCAGTCGGTAGGGGTAATTTTAGACCAAAAGTTCCAATAATTTACAATACGGCTGATTTTTTTTTATAAGTACCTTAAAGTATGTAGATAACCATAAAAAATAAACGGTACCAGGAACTGGCACATACTTTCTCACAAACATATTTAAATTATTAAACAGATTCACTGTGCCTTCATAATTGTAGGTGGGGTAGGAGAGGTGATTTAAAGTAGGAGATTGACTAATAAATATTATTATTATTATCTAGAGAGAAAACTATTCAATCGATTTCGAACAAATTTGCACCAAACACGTAAATTAGGGCTGTATAGATGCACAAAAAAATTTTGAAAAACAACCCCCTTTACGGCCAAAAAACCCTCCAGAATTAGTTATTATTATTAGCTAAACGAGAATTTTTAGAAAGATGCGGTTTTTTGCATATGGTAGGGTACATTAAGGGCTACAAATAAGCCAAATTTTATCAAAATCGTTAGAGCCGTTTTTTTACAAAAAAATAATAACTGATTTTTTGGGGGTTTTTTTGCCAAAAAGGGGGTTGTTTTTCAAAATTTTTCAAAACGGTTTTTCTTGCATCTATACAGGCTTACTGGACATGTCTGGTGCAAATTTGGTTGAAATCGATCGAATAGTGTTCTCTCTAGCTTTGTATACATACAGACATACATACTATAATTATATGTTCCTTTATTCAGTGAGAAGCCTCACGTTGGGCCGTCAATTATAATTATATTGTTATTTCTGTATAGCTTTCTTTTCAAATGAATAGCCCCACGTTGTGGAGTCAATTATAATTATATGTTATAATTTGAAAAGCCCCACTTGTTGGGCGTCAATAATAAAATAAAAATGCCTTTCTTTATTTTATGAAAATTATTTTCTAAATCAGCCACAAGTTGTGAAGGCAATTATAAAATGGAAAAGTTCAGAAACTCTCTTTGTAAAGTTGGACAACTTCCAATGAAAATATTCAATAAGCTAGGCCTATTTAAAAGAAATCAAGACTAGGTCTTTGTTTCACAATGTTCCTTTATTACATGCAAAAGTGTTGCTGGTTCTTTTAAAGTTCTGTAGGCAATGTTCAGATTTAAGTTACAATTTTTATAATTTTATAGAGCACTTAAAATATACGTAATCACCAGATTATATTCTAACAAAATTAATAAATATATTTACAAGTGACAAATCATGACTCTATTTCTCGGGTTGAAAGGATCCTGGCCTATTAAATGTACAATCAGAAATATAAAATTTAAGTCTATACCAAATAAAATATCTAAAACTAGGGAATGTTATATTACAAAGTGTCAAAATGATTCAAGTTCTTTAAATATTTACAAAACTGGTTTTAGTTAACTATTGTTCTCTTCGAAAAAGTCACTGGTTTATAATGGATAGTTAATTTGGTTGGATATTACCTTTTCAGAAGTTAAATTCGATTTGGTACTTTACCAATTATTAGTTATGCAAATTTTATAATTGTCTCTTATCTTGATGGTATTTTATCTATATATTCTTCCATTTATCTTCCTAAAAGTATATTTTAACTTATTTCACATGAAATTATTTATAAGTTTGTTAAGTACGTCTGAACAGTATAAGGTTTTAAAGCTGGAGTACCAATTTTTTGTTCAACCCTCCCGGCTTCTACAGACAGTGCCGTTGCAATTCTCTTTAACAATTGTTTTCATTACTTGGTCCCGTAAGTGGCAGGTGTTTCTGGTCACATACACAAAATATATTAAAAGTTTATTTTTATTGTTTTTATCGGAGATATTTATGTTTTTACAATGTTTATAATAATATTTAACCTTTATTAGTCTTAATTTGTCCGAAATACGTAATTATTTACTTTTATAAATCAATATAATTGTATCTTTATTCACCACAGAACACAATTGTAAAACAGCTGTCCTCAATGCATCTACGGTCGTTGTATCCAGATAGTCGTGAAACTTGCAAATTTATCGTAATACCTCAAACAACTAACCTTACTTTGTTTGGTTTAACACTTTTTCAATTTTATAACACTTTGTTTAATAAACTATACATTGCTTTTGAAATTTAACTCTATTACAACTTATATTACACAAATAATACATACGCTACTACTCATTTCGAAATGTGAAACATTTTGAATACGTAGTTAGGCTTAGGCTAGGCAAATTAAACTTGATTTGTATATAAAAAGGTAAGTTAAGCGTTACTTAGTTATAATATGAGTGTTTATCGTTATTTCTTTATTATCTACTATTTCCTGAAGTGAATTTACTTGTTTTTAAATTATTTTGTCTAGATCGAATTTGAGGTTAAATTTAGACTATCTTGTCAACATTAAGCCTAGGCCTATAGACTAGGGTCAATAATTTTGAAAATATTAAAAAGTGAAAAAAAATAATAGTAGGATGAAACCCGTTAAAAAAGGACGAAAATATAACAAAAATGAAAGGAAAAATAATTTACGGGCGATCTGAGGTCGGGAAGTGGTAGGGGGTGAGTTTTTAAGGGTAAAAAACGGTTTATATAGATTTCCGGCAAAACTACAAGTCCTATGGAAAAAAATTAAATGACAAAGTTGTAGGTAATAAAGAGACCTACAACTTTTGTAATTGCACTTTTTACACATAACCTCAAAATTTATGTGAAAAATTCAAATAATCAAGTTTTTGGTTTTTTATTTTTATCTTATGCAAAAAAATATTATTTTCACGAAATTTGGTGAAAACTTACCTTTTTATGTTCTAAAGACACTGTAATTTTTTTGATTTGAAATATTTATTTTTTCACCTTATTTTGACTTAATATCGAAAAAACACCCTAATTTTCAATAGAAAATTCTCGCGTCAAAATATCAGCTTTTTAAAAAAAGTCTGCGAGTTTTTTGTTTGTTGAAATCTCTTCTTTCTGATAATGTAAAAAAATATATACATTACTGTGGTAAATGTTCTCAGAAAATGCAAAAAAAAGAAAAAACTCGAATCCAAAATTTGTTTTTTAATCACTATGTACAATTTTGAGCTATTTAGTGAAATTTACACTTTAATTACTTGAAAAACGTAAGATTCTATGTTACATTGATAAACAAAAAAATTACAAATCGAAATATACTACTATAATTAACAACCAAATAAGTTAATACAAAATAAAAATAAATGTCAAATAATTTAAAATAAAAAAAATATTGTTCACCATTTGTCGAATTTGAAATAGTAATATTTATTGGCCTAATCATTAAAGGTATTAAAAAAATTTGTAACAATCTAACTTTTTTATATTATTATTAAAGATATGTTTTCTATGTGTGGTTAAAATTTTATTAAAATCGGTTAAATATTTTTAAAGTTATTCAATTTTTACTGAAGACATGAACAAACTATGTTTCACCGAATAAATATATCGGAAAGTAATTTTTATAGGCCTATTCAGTAAAGGTATTAAAATTTGTTGTAACAATCTGTTTTATTTATATTATTATTAAAGATATGTTTTCTATGTGTGGTTAAAAATTTATTAAAATTGGTTAATTTTTTTTTAAGTTATTCAATTTTTACATAAAGCTCTTCAATTTTTACATGAGAAGCTTATGGAGCTTATGAGAAATTGGGTCCCGATGACGTCACGAGTTACTGCGCATCCACTCGTGAACCCTACCGTTAGTATTCTATATACTGTGTTTCTACCTGTTATTTCGTAGCAGCTGTAAAAATCGTTATCCAGTATTCGAGATACAGAGCAGTAAACAACATCGTTCATAAAAATACACGTGCAGGCTGAGTTACTTCAAGAAAACTGTGACAAATTTACTTTAAAACACACTTTTGGAATCTACATAGCAAGGTAAATAGGCTACTAACTATATTTTAATCTGTATCAATCAACTCTAAAATAAAAATAATAATATTTTCCGTCATAAATAGTATGCTTAAATGTAACATAACCTAAAAAATTAAAGTCGAATGATATTTTAGTACATGATTTAAAAATAATAAGTTCGTTTTTTTTTGCACAAACAAATTTAGCTATACACTGATAAAAAACTTAACTTGGTTCAAGAGAAAAAATCTTTAACCAAGAATACCATTTGAAGAAGATGA
>JAGFPH010000457.1:8865-20703 GCA_018207615.1 Philaenus spumarius
GTTCTTGCTCTTTTAATAACTCCTTAGCTTCACGTTCTTTCTCCCTATCCTCCCGCTCTTTCTCTTTGGCTAACATTACTTTTAACAATTTTTTAATCTCCTCTTCCTCCCCTTTTTTCTGTCCGCTTGGAGTTGCCATTTTTTATGATTTTAAAAAATTTGTTAAAATTCCCTAATCTTTTATATTCTAAATTAATCACTCTTATTGCTACACTTCTTACAATTACTCTTATATTTACCAGGTCAGCTATCCTCAGATCACTTTTAACTGTTCGTTCGTTGTCTCAGTGAGAAATAATTATTTTAAACTTTAAAATATTATTTGTCACACGAGCCAACGCGTTGGGCGCCACTTGCCACGCGCAAACCTCCCTACCCTTTTAATTTATTCAATAAACACAACCTTTTGTTGTTAACTTTACACTTTCCCTCATCAAATAACACCCAAGTGTTTTCAGGCCTTATTTGACGTTGTTCCGTTGTACTACCTACCCCGTTAGAACAATTTGAGAGGTTTGGCGAGGGCAAGAAAAGGAAAACTTTTTGTTTCCTATTCTTAAGTTTTTTAAATTTAAATTAGTTAGACCTTTTTTGTCTTTTGTGTAGTACACTAGCTCAATTCTAGACTCTGTTTCGGGATCGTTCCCTTTGGAGTTAAATTTGTAGTGATCCGTGAATAACTCACCTGCTGACTTAATTACACTAGAGCACTGAATGGTTTTAGGATTAATTTGATTGGATTTGTAAATTATATATTCAAAAATTTTCTACTGAAAACTCAAAAACGATTTATTTTTTAACATAAATCCATTAACTTTGAAACAACAAATTATTATTATCAAAAACACACTGAAATTTATTAATCTTTAACTTATAATTACATATATTGAAAAGTAGCAAAGTGATTAATTAATTTATTAATTAAAATTTGTATATTAATGATTATATTATTTACATACGACGATTTGCCATTGTGAGTAATGAAATTTACTAAACGAGTTTACTTTATTCAATTTCCCCAGAATCTACTTGAATTTATTTATTTAGTTTATTTTAATTTATTTATTATTTTGTAAAAAAGGGATTTATTTAAAATTATAAGTAACAATGATCGTTTGCCACTTACAGAACACAAGAAGTTCGACGCGTAATTCCTTCTGTTGATTTCCAGCGATTTAAAGTTGTTCTCCTCGGTCCCCAGAATGGTTTCTTCGGCTTACAGTTGTCTTCTCCTGGACTTAATTAAAGTTGTCCTCTCCCAGTTGATTGTAGTATCTTTTGGCAAGATAGGCCGTTTATATGGATATTCTTCTCCCGAAATTATCACGACCCGACTTAGCTTTAGGCCGGAGCTAGAAACGTAACGCACACCGATAACTGATCGCCCTTTTACTTTCTCTAAGTACCCTCGGAGCTTGGTCAGATGTCTACTCGTCGGCGTTCCGTGCTAAACTGATGTTAAAGGGGATGCAGGCTTCTATCGTCGACTTTTTTCTTGTCAAACCAGCATCTTCCTCTATGTAACAAGAAATCCTGATTTCTTGCTTTAGAAATATATTTTTTGGTCTTAATATATTTCCTGATTTATTTGATGAATTTTAGTGCCTTTATTTCCCATCGATTAGGCCTAATTTAATTATTATCTTCATTTATTGAATTTCAATGTTTTGCTCTTCGTAGTGGATCCGGTGACGTCACTTCCCCTCGCAGCCTAGGCCTTGTGTGCCTGTATGAACTTGTCGATTGACAATTTTTGCATTGATTTCACCCAAACTCTATAACTTCTTTTTGCGTGGTCGGATTTTGATTTTGTTGACTTCTATGGATTGGTTGACGTTTTCTGGTTTCCCTGGAATTCGAATGGTGTTTCTACTCCTCTTCATTCTTGAGTTATAGACTTCGTTAGTTTTGCTTAAATTTTGAAATTTATTTCCTGTAAATTTGAAATTTTCCATTTTTTCTTGCTTGTATCCTCTTTGGTTGGTCTTGAAACGCGTAAATCTGGTGTTGGTTTTTTGATAGCTTGTTTGGTTGTCTAGTTATTCAGCTTGATGTTACTCTAATTGGCTTCGTTTGGTTTTCGGCGTCTCATTCCCCCCCTTTAAAGCTCTTTTCATATCTCACATGGCATTACAATTTATTACACACATATATACTCTATTTTATCAATATTTCCCTTTAATTAATCTCCCTTATATTTATTATGAATTAATAACAAATTTTATTAATTTATTTTATTTTTACAAAACTATTTATTTATATATATTGAACTTCGGCTTGATTATGCCCTATTATTTACTCTATTAAATGCTATTTTTTATGATTTAATTACATTTGAACTTTATGAGTTATTGGCCTTTTTATGCCCAAGAATGACTTTACACTTTATTTTTAAGCTATAAAACTTTATAACTTTATATTTTTTATTACCTTATTTTCTTAACCCTTTTTAACTCTACAAATTACTCTACTTTGTTTTTGGATTTTATTCAAATTCTGCAAAATCGATTTGTTTACGCTTACATTTTTGTCTATAACTTTTTAACAAATTATCATAACAAAATTATTTTTATTACTCCTTACTTATTTAACTCTCCTTTCAACATAAATCTAATAATAACAACTTTTTTTTATAAAATTATAAACCCCTATCTTTCAATGCTAATTCATTTCTACCAAATTTAGACAAGACTGGACAAGTCAATTCCTGTCAGGTCCTGCAAGGTTTTTGTTCGACTTTGTCGCTAAAGCCTACGTCACAGTCTGCACGTATTTAACTAACACAATTTCAAAAACTATTACTAAATACTATTTTCACATTGGAAACTACTTTTTTATCTTAATTTTGGGCTTTTCTGACACCCTTTGGCTTTAATCCTTTATTATATTGACTCTGAATTTATTTTAATTAATGTAATTAATTAACCCCAATTGGATCGGTCGATTGGCCGTTCCAACACATAATTTTAATCTTTCAATTGCCGCTTTATTAATTAGTTTGTTTTTTATACAAATATTTACTGTATCCATACGTTTAATGTTATTATAATAACGGTGTATAATTAATTATAACATCAAAGCTAAGTTGGTAAACACAGTTAAATGTCCATTTATTGTAAATACATTCGATAAACATAAACTGTTGACTCATCACTCTAGGCCTAACCTAAAATTATTGTATGTTTAATTTATTTTACCTGTCTTAACAGGTTAGGCCTAGACTTAAAATTACTTTTTACGCCTAACCTAAAATTATTATATATCTGTTGCTGTTAAGGCAGGTAAAATAAATTAAATATACACACAATAATTTTAGGTTAGGCCTAGACTTAAAATTACTTTCTAAGCTCAACCTAAAATTATTGTGTGTATGTTTAATTTATTTTACCTGTCTTAACGGCAACATTCATACAATAATTTTAGGTTAGACCTAGACTGATGAACCAACATTTTATGATTATTGAATGCAGAGCCGTTCTTAGCAAAAGCATGGCCTGGTGAAAAACGTTTTGCGGGGCCTTTTTGAAAGTAAGCGACCCTCCCTCCCCCGACCAACATTCAAAAATTATCATCTTACTACCACTACCTACATACACATGTTACTACAAAATAGATTTATTTACAGTTTGTCTCAGAAGTAGTTTAAAAAAAATAAAGAAAATCTATTATTGTGTTCTTGTTAGAACTTAAATAATACCAGCCCTAAATAAACATTACCATAATTAAAGAAACAACCCATTTTTGATGTTTCCAAGTAAAGAAACAAAATCGTAATAATAAAGAAGGACATAAAACACAAAGACTTAATGTGTATATTTTTATGGTATTCTAGACTTTTATATCACTTTTCACATACTATAATAATTTTGACGAGGTGGAGCGTCACAGTCACGTGGTCACGTCTCACACATTCCGACAACACACAATCAGCTGTACTCGGAGCTATCTGCTACTGATTATGTTGCTTTTCTTCACTTAGCGCGGGACCTTGCGTCTTGTTCGCATCCTAACTCAGGCTGCTTCAACAATAAGAACCATTCAAATATTGCATGGTCACAATAAGCACTTTAATAACTAAAAACCTGGTATTCAAAAATCTCAATTTAAAACTATTATAGCGCGAGTAAGGTCCCGAAGCGCGGGGCCTCAATAGGCGCGGGGCTAACTCCTATCGCAACCCGCGTTAAGGAAATTCGTTCCAAAACAACTCCGCGTGGCTACCCTATTAGCCTAATCCTGAAACTACAAGTGAGTTGCAAATAATATATCTAATCCCAAGTGTTAGTTTGTAACAATTAAATTAAGCACAAAGTCTTTAGAAAATACCTTTCAAAACCTTAGAAATTTTGGTTAGGTTAGGTACAGCTGACAAGTAATATTGTATTTTTGTTCCAGGTGAGTTTTTATTGAAGTGTTGCATCTACTACTGACAACTAACTGTAAGTTGAAAGAATTCCTATTTAATAAGGTGGTAGAATGGAACGTATGCGAGCAGTAGATGATAGCGGTGGCGTTCCCCTCACTCAACAAAATTAGATTCTTTTAAAAGAGCGTATTAAAGCTTTGATCATACTCAAGACATCTTTCCGCCAACGGAGTCTACAAACCGAGATGATTTTTGTGTTTTTAAATTAGCGTGTGAAGTCAAAACCACGATATAGAACGTTTGAATTTTAATGCACTTTCCCATTTTAAGGCCAGCTTTAACATAATTGACGTGTTATTTTCACAATTTCACACGAATCTATAGCATAAATTTGTTTTCCCACACTACGATGTTTTCAGATATTTTCGGAACATCATTTGGAGGCCGAAAGTAGCTCTTTTCTGCCCTAGGGCCGTAAAGTCAGCTGTTCGTTTATTCAATTAAAATATGAACGTATATCTCAACACAATTTCGTTATGAAATAGGCCCATATGGCAAATTATTCAATAGGTATTGCCGACAGACTAGTGGCACACACATAATTGTTATTTTCACCGTTGCCTAGCAACTGTGGTAAAACTGTACTTTCCATAGCTAGCTAGTTTATAACCTCAAAGTTTCATTTTCATGTGTGCTAAATAAATATTATTTTTTAATTTTATATAGTGTTTATTTTATTGTGTAGTGTGGTGAAAAATAGTGTTCGCACCACGGCCGAAAGGGTTTTGCAGCTCTCGATCGTTTCAAGCCTGCAAAACCTCATTTTCGGCCCTAGGTGCGAAATATACTATTACGTTATGATCATATTCCAGTATTAAATCGTGTACCTTTAACTTTAACTTGGAGATATAGTAATTCGGCAATGCGTGTTTTCCTTCTTCCAGATTTTATTGTTACCCAATTTCGCTAAATACATTTTTAGTAAAGACGTAGAATAAACTCAAAGTCAAGATGATAAATAATATCGAATGAGATAAATATAAGTGGAAATAAAATTTTACTACAGCTATTTAATAAAGTGCATTTCTGCACACTCACCCCAGTGCGCAAACTAAACTACATGTGTTCAGAGTCAAGTAATAATTATACGTCTTTGTTTTACTTTTCGTACTCCAGCTGTATACTCTAGGGCGCAAAGTAAACAGCTGATGTAGGTTGTTCTGAAAATGTTGATTGTTGTTCGGATTAACCTCTGTAAAACAGATCTTTTAAAAATTAAAACACTAATTGTCATCCTCAATAAATGTTTATCTCGAGCGACAAACTCAACTTTGCACCCTAGATACACAAATATATATGAAAGAAATCATTAAGTGTACGATATAATAAAACAGGAGTTACAGAAAAGGTTCAGAAGAAACAACAATACTTAGACCTACTCATAAACAATTACCCAATCCAATAATTAAGAGATACAAATTATTACAACTATAATAATTCGATCACGAAGCTGAACTGCTGACGTGTAAGTTTAGTGAATTTCCAAAATTAAATTTATATGTTTTAGGGTTTCAACCAACAATTTAGGGAATTGGTTTACTCAAGAAGGCGCTGAATAGGCGGCTGCGTGTACTAATTAACATTAGTAGAATTTGTTTGTATACTAGAGAAGGTCTTTCGAGAAGGTTGATTCGAGTGGTGGGGTGTCAGAAAGGCGGCTCAGTCTGTTGCCGCACTCTGAACATAATACTTCGGTCTGGAAGCCTTTGTAGGGGTTTAGAATAAATATCTTGTCTCTGCATGGTGTCCCCTCCCCGCGGACGGCGGCCCCACTTGCTTCCCGCCAACGCATCTGAGAGCTCATGCTATATCTGACGAATTATGCATTTGCTTAGTTGGTTGCTATGGTAATAAAAGTAAACAAACTTGTGTTGCTAAGCTTTTGATCCAAACAGCTGTTTTAATAAAATTTCCATTTGTTTTACGCTTTAAAATAAAATTTGTTCAAAGCCCACGGCTTCTCGAGTCACGCGCTGCTTCGTTCCACTTGTAGCGGAAAAACGAAGTTTTGTACCTCGTCTTTAAGGCCTCGACTTATGAACTGTTTCGCTTCGCTCGCAGCATACAAACACTGCCGTTGGGCCCCGTATCAGAAGAATCCCCCTCGATAAAGATTTACCACGTTAAAATCCCCCACGTGGATTTGAACCCGGGTACTTTTATAGTTTTTACGTTTTGATCGATTTTGGGGCAACTAAGTGAGCTATAAGTATTCATTGTTGATAGCCTTAGAACTACATATATTATATATAGCCTATATATATATGAGCTATAAGATCGTGTAAAAAAACAAAATGTGCGGAAATTGTAGTAAACCGTTCATTCTAAACCTCAGAAAATTGTTCTAACTTTAACCTAACTAGAAGCTAAAGTTTGATCACTTTAAACTAGTTCATTTACCAAATAAATCAATTAAAAAGTTGTATTTAATTAAAGCGATTAACATAATCTAGGTGACGTCGCAGAGACGACTTTATTAATAGGCTATTTAGGAAGCCAGTGATTAACTTGAAGTTGCTTTTCTCGATACTTTGAAATATCTAGCTTCGTGTTTGTTTGGCAGTCACATTCAAGTTTGTAGGTTTTGTGTTGTGATAATAATATGAAACACAATTAGGGAAGACCCATGAGAGCTTCCCACGTCAATCCTTACCATACTTACGCGCGTGCTTCGCCCTGCCTACGTCAAATATTTAATAAACTAGTAAACCCCCGTGCAAAATCGTAGGCAGATTAATTAGATACATAACAGAAATACATCATTATTTATAAAAATACTATTTAAAAATAACTAGGCCTACCTAACTTTGCTGACGGGGGTTTTTAACTCGGTAAATGTGTAAAATTATGAGGATTATAAAACTTTAGGCCTATTTGTTAAAATTTTGTATTTATATATGTTATTGTGTATGTAAAGAAATATAAAAATAGTATCTTTTAATTGCTTTTTATTTCATATTGATAGATCAAATGATTTAGAAGTTATTAATATTATAGTGAAGAATTTAATAATAGAATAGAATATCTGTATATGTTGTACGAATATGTACGAATGTTTTTGAAGTTAAACGTTTAGATATCTCTTATTTAAATCTGTATACACGAATGTATTGATGATAAAAGGTTATATTTATACACAGTTTATAACTTTAAAGCAAATCTCATCACGTATTATAGCATACATTAGTTTTATAACTCATATTTAAATACATCAACTTCATAAGAAATTATAATGATTGCAGTTACCCCAAACATAACCCCAAAGTACAATCTACGCTAGATTTTGAACAGATTATGGGTGAAATCAGCTGTTATATTACATGGTATATTATAAGTTACTCACGTACGTACGGACGTACACCCGCTTTTATAGGAGTTGATAGACACTCGCTTCACTCACCAGTCTGCGCGGCGACTCATTGCGAAGCCAATGCCAACACATTATTGTATACTCTAATATTTTCCCGGAAATGACGATTGATTAGGACAGAGGCACTTGCATCGGTGGTGACCTATAATGTAAGGCACAGATCGAAATAGACGCGAAATTAGAATTACGGGAATAATTCGTTGTGATTTCACCATTAATATTTAAATAATAAACATTTAAACAAATTTTGATATTGCATATTAAAGGAAATACTATAATTTATAACAATAGATGTATGACTTATAATATTGTAAGCATTTTGTTTGCTTTAAAAAAAGCATGATTCGTTTATTTTTGTTTTTGTTTGCTTTTAGTTTGTAACCTAACCTTAAAAGGCTGTTGGCTGTGAAGAATAATAAACTGAATCTAAATTTGCTAAGTCAGTTGCTATGGTAATGAATGTAAACAAACATGTATTGCTAAGCTTTTGATACAACAGCTGTTTTATGGCTGGGAGTGAACACCCGAATTTTCTCTATTTTTACTCTTTAAAATACAAAGAAAGCGTATCCTTTCTTTGAAAAATTAGTTCGTAATATGCTTCTATGACCCCATAGTAATATACCTTTTTATTCATATCTTAGGTAGTTTTTGCTCCCACGTTGATTCTACGTCAGTCATAAGCCTCTTATATGCAGGGGTTTCGCCACTGCTCGCTTCGCTCACCAACCCCTGCGGAGACCCATGGTGAAGCCAATGCAAACAGATTATTGTTTACTCTGATATTTTCACTGAAATGACGTTTGATAGGTTGCTATGTGGTAAATGTTTTTAAGAAACGTGCGTTGGTCTAGTGCAGATCTAACCTAAAATTGTGTTTGAACCGAGTAAGGTGTTTTATCTATTATAGAGCTGGCAGTGGATCCCCGGGTTTTCGTAATTTGTACGCTTTAAAATCAAAATTTTTCAAAATCGTCTCTTATGACCTCTTATAGATATAACTTTAATAATACTAGAGGTTCTGCTCCTGGACGCTTCGCTCGCAGTTGGAAAACTCTCTAAAGGCTCTTGCTAATCTTTGGCTCGAGAACCTGGGTGAACAAGCATCGTTCAGTACTTTTAACATCTGGATTGTATCTATAATGCATCTATTCGAATATTTAGTGATTTCGAAGGAGGTATAAAAAGAACCTGTACTTATTCGCCTTCAATATGACTTCAAAGGTGGTATAAAAAGAAGTTCAGATTTTAAATTTTATGCGCATTTTTCAGACTTTATGCGCGTTTTTGAAGACATAAGACCTAGCGCATTCAATTCCTGACGTCAAATAACCCCTGTATGCAAATTTTCGTCAAAATCTTTAGAGCCGTTTTCGAGATCCGCGACAGATACAAAGATAGATACAAGAATTGCTCATTTAAAGTAATAGGATGTTATAATAAGATATATTTATTTTAATAAAAGTGTAGGATTAATCAGAACCACAAAAATTAGATGGTACATAGTAATAATTCGACCACGCAGCTGAACCGCTGACGTGAGTTGAGCAAATTTCCAAAATTAAGTTTATAGGCCTATGTTTCAGGGTTTCAACCAAAAATTTGGCAAATAAATAAACGACGGTGCTGAATAGCTGCAAAATGGTTCGGACGCCATTCCGCATATTGGGAGTATCTTCAATACAGAAAGCATTGCGTGCTTCGCACGCCATTCCGAATATTGGGAATATCTTCAATACACAAAGCATTGCGTGCTTCGCACGCCAACACCCGTATTGGGAGTATCTTCAATACAAGATGCATTGCGTGCTTCGCACGACAACCCCACGGTAAAATCCACCACATGGCTTTGAACCGGGTACTTTTATGGTATTTTAAGTTTTGATCGATTTTCGGGGAACCAAGCGAGCTATAAGGTTGCGTAAAAAAACAAAATGTGCAGAATCTAAAAAATAGTTACTTCCGGTCAAAAAACGTGCTTCTAGTTGTTGGATTTTTTTGCTAACGAATTCGTCCGTTCGTCCGAACGACAACCAACATGTGTACCAAATTTGAACCAAATCGGACTTAAAATGTGGCCTCTAGAGTGCGAACACATATATATATTGTTTTTAATGACACCCCAAAACGTGTTCTGATCCCCAGACCATGATCGGTTCTCATTTGCTGCTTTCGACCTTGGGTCTTACCTTAAAGGCCACTGCAATAGCTCTTTTTTCCTATGGAAATTCGCTAATAAATGTCTAAAATAAATTAGGCTAAATCAGACATATGATAGAGGATAGAGAAAGAATAGTTCATAATTTATTAATTTGTTATTTAATTTTCATTGTTAGTTTTAAGCTTGTGTTTATTGTTTAACATCATTCTTATGGGGAGTGGATTCAATATGGCGGCGCGTTGGATTAGAATTTAAAAAACGAGTAACAGTAACAAAACGCAGAACATATTAAATGAGCCTAAGTGTTAATCACCTTCAGGGCCTTGGAGAGCTTCCTTTTCCTCTTTGCAACGACCTTCGTACGGTTTTTAATTTCTCACATGCATTACCTGGAACAATGCACTGATTATATTAATACGGTATTGTACCGGCATTTAACTAGTGACACTTTCACCCGAGTAGTGACATAGGTTGCGATACAGTTATCAATATAACGTTCTCCGGTTATATGCAGTGTTGGTAGAAAACCAAAGACGAAATTCCCTCATAACGATAACATTTCCTTCCCGTGTACAAAATTTCCCTCCAAGCACAGAAAGAAAATTAGAGTTTAATAGTACTATAGTACAAGTTCCTTCAAGTGTTGAATGTATGTGTATGCCTTTTTTATGTAATACACATAGGTGGTTAATATGCTAATACCATTACACTGCTATAATATATAGGTTGGGCAAAAGTCTAATATAATTAATAACTAGGGGAAATCCCTGCGTGCTCTGCACGCCAACCCCGTTGGAACCTTCTATACACATAATAATGTTATGTTTTTTTTGTTATAATAAAGGTGAAGGATTAATAATAACCCCAAAGCTAAGATGGGAAATAATGTTAAATGTTCAAATCAAATTATTTCTCATATTTTATAACAGCAGTTATAATAAAGGTTAAAAGAACCAGCAAAAGCAAGGCTCTGGTCTACACTTTAATAAAAACCTAACCTAAAAGTTATAAATACAAATAGTTGCTTCAAAGTGTGAAATCAGGTACTATTGGAAATATTAGAGCAAACAGCTGTTTTATCTGTTATTTTATTCAATTTGTTGCTATGGTAATTCATCAGCCTAGGCCTAACCTAAGAATTTTTCTCGACTAAATTTACAAATTTTGAAATAAAAAATGTTTTTATCAAAATGAATTATAGCCTATGTTACTCAGGGATTGTGAAGCTTTTTATTATTAAAACTATTTTTTCAATCGGTTCAGTACTTCCAGAGATTACTGTCTACATTCAAACAAACAAATTTTACCTCTTTATAATAGATTCAAAAACTATCAAGCAATACGTAATGAAACTTTGAAGATATGTATTTTTGTCACTATAAACACTATGGAACGGTCCACTTGGGAATTCTTGAAATTTGTGAGATCTTTTGTCCACAGGTTCTTTTGATCATTAACGTTGGAGAAAAAAGTCTCCTCCGGAAGGAGGTTTGGGGGGGAAGGGGGATTGAAAGGGTACCAAAAACGGGTAAGAGCCTTTGTACCAAATTTTTATCTTTACCGTGTTTTTTTCTTATTTTTTCCACAACACGGAATCCAAAGCTCTTAAAAGATCATATGGGGTCTTAAAAAAGGTATATTCTTAAACTATAACTTCCCGTTTAACTTCCCTTTTACACCCGCTAAAGCAAAAAAAAATGTTTTTTTCCCCTTTAATCCCCTCCCTCCCAACCACCTTCCGGAGGGTGGAAATTGGTAGACTTTTTCTACGATGTTTATTAACCCCGACGCAAACAGAGGAGTATTATAAGTTTAACGTGTGTATGTGTGTGTCTGTGTATAGACTACTCGTATGTATATGTGTATTGTGTATATGTGTAT
>JAGFPH010000457.1:20713-36088 GCA_018207615.1 Philaenus spumarius
AAGTAATAGCAATCACAAAAACGAGAAAAGCTTACTGTATCATAATTCAAACACCAGCCACTTTATTCTTTACTAGGTATATTGACCAATTTGGAATAATGGTTTACTATCACATTTTAGTTATATTTTATAACTGGGAAATTGCCTCCCTTCTATACAACCTTTGTCCTAATCAATCGTAATTCCCGTGAAAATATTAGAGTATATAATAATCTATTTGCATTTACTTCGCCGTGAGGGTATAAGTGTTGAAGTGACTCTTATATGGTGAGACCTAAGAACATGTTTTAGGTTGTCATTAAACATTTTATATAGGTTATACCAGGTGTCTTAAAAGCCCCCCCTCTTTAACTTTTGTGTTTGTTAAAACAAACAAATATCCTTTGGGGAACGATACTTACTTAGCCCAAAGTATCTTTTGAAGTAATCGGAAATTTTGAGTGTCCCCTAAAAATGGGGGATTTTGGGGTCAACTCAAAATTTTTAAATGGGAAGTATGGTCATGTGATACCTCATTTTAAAAGTCTATTTAAGACTAGGAAAATTACATAAAGAAAATAAAAACCGGACCATCCAAAACAAAATGGCGGCCCTAAACGTGTTGAAATAAATTGACATAAAGTTGCTAATATCTCGAAAAGGAAGAATTTTTAGAAAAAATTTCAGGAGACAAAAAATGTTAATTTCAAAGTGCTTGACCTAGGATATTGCTTTCAAATCGATTTCGTAAATTCTAAGTCGACTCCTACATC
Source organism: Philaenus spumarius (assembly GCA_018207615.1). Classification (NCBI taxonomy): domain Eukaryota; kingdom Metazoa; phylum Arthropoda; class Insecta; order Hemiptera; family Aphrophoridae; genus Philaenus; species Philaenus spumarius. Next base: position 21,466 of record JAGFPH010000457.1, read on the forward strand.
TTAGAAAATTTTGTAAAAAATAAAATTTACGAAATTGATTTGAAAGCAATATTCTAGGTCAAGCACATTGAAATTAACATTTTTTGTTTCCTGACATTTTTCTAAAAACTCTTCCTTTTCGAGATATTAGCAACTGTATGTCGATTTATTTCACCACGTTTAGGGCCGCCATTTTGGTTTGGGTTTTCCGATTTTTATTTTCTTTATATCATTTTCCTAGTCTTAAAAAGGCCTTTAAAATGAGGTATCACATGACCATAATTCCCATTTAAAAATTTTGAGTCGCCCCCAAAATCCTCCATTTTTAGGAGACACTCAAAATTTCCGATTGCTTCAAAAGATACTTTGGGCTAGGTTAGTATCGTTCCCCAAAGGATATTTGTTTGTTTTAACAAACACAAAAGTTAAAGTGGGGGGGGAGACTTTTAAGACACCTGGTATGTATTTATGTTTTCGCACTCTCACGGCCGCATTTTACGTCCGATTTGGTACATAGTAGATATACACGTTGCTTCTTTAAGTGGCACGTACAAGTTTGTTAGCTAAAAATCCTACGGTAGGAAGCTGGTTTTATGACAGGAAGTAACAATTGTTTTAGATTTTTCGTACTAGGATGACGCTTTTGCGCGATTTAATCCTAAACAATAAATTTTGTTTTTTTACACGACCTTATAGCCCATTTGGTTCCCCCAAAATCGATCTAACGTAAAGTCCCATAAAAGTACTGGGTTAAAATCTACCTTAACCGAGTTTTTCCAATGCGAGCGGAACGAAGCAACACGTGCGTCGAGGCTTGGGACTGAGGTGCAGATAAATTCTACTATAATACAGGGTGTCCCCGAACTCTCTGTACCCCTTTTGTGGATATGTTCCTGGGATCCAGACAAACATATTTCACAATATAAACTTGGGTCTACGGTGTTTATTTTTTCGTCTGTCTGTATGTGCTTTTTTACAAAATACTTAATATTTTTGGAAGTAGCAAAGATATTGAGCTCATACTTTGTACACCTATTTTTTGCGTAACCTTTTATCACTGTACGAGAAATCAGAATATGATTTTAAATATTTTAAAAATGGCGGCCGTTTATAATTTTTTATGTCAAATATCTCAAAAACCGCTAACTTTACAAAAAAATTACAAGAGAAAAAAAGTTTACTTTTTTAATGGCAAACACAATGTCGTTTTTATTTTAGATTACTAAAGTTTGAGTAATCTGAAACACGGGTGAAATCTTTCGCCAGCTCTCTCTAACGAAGCATTTCCAGACCTATGAACATATGAACATGTTTATTATTTTTTGCTAGTGGAATCAGCTCAGAAAGTGCTCGAAAAATTATGCAAATAACGTATCTATTGTTTAGCTCATAATAACTTTAAAATATTTTATTTCTAGAGTAATTCTGGGTATTGTTGACAACTACCAAGAAATACATTTTTCCTTTTTTTTGTCAATATCTCTGTTAACCTTTGAGCTACAGACAAAATAAAAAAACCACTGTGTTTGCCATTAGAAAAGTAAACTTTTTTGTCTCTTGTAATTATTTTGTAAAGTTAGCGGTTTTTGAGATATTTGACATACAAAATTATAAACGGCTGCCATTTTTTAAATATTTAAAATCATGTTCTAATTTCTCGTACATTGATAAAAGGTTACGCAACAAATAGGTATACAAAGTTTGAGCTCAACATCATTTTTACTTCCAAAAATATTAAGTATTTTGTAAAAAACATACAGACAGACAGACGAAAAAATAAGCACCGTAGACCCATGTTTATATTGTGAAATATGTTTGTCTGGATCCCAGGAACATATCCACAAAAGGGGTCCAGAGAGTTCGGGGACACCCTGTATTTCGTACACGGAGGCATATTTTTATCATAGGTATTCTACGGATCATATTCTATTCAGTGCTTTCATGAGTAAACCAATTTCCTAAATAGTCGGTTGAAACCCTAAAACATTTAACTTCAATTTGGAAATTCGCTCAACTCACGTCAGCGGTTCTGCTGCGTGATCAAATTATTTTATCATTATTTAGAAAATCTTTACTATTTAAATAATTTTCACAGAATTTGTAAATGTTTCTATGCCTTTACACACTATACATTTCTCCGATTCACCCACTAGTATCACTGCAATATTACCAGTATTAATTTATGTCTTGCTTTAGTGACTAAAGGTATGTTTCTACAAACTAAAAGAATTCCCAAAATTTGTCTGTATTATGGTGTTTTGTAGTACCCCTATGAGAGAAACTTCAATTTGTATCTTGTACGACAATTTTGTACATACATGATGATCGAACGTACAATAATTCAATTTTAGACATATGGCAACACTGATCCGAATGATTGCATTGGTACTTTCTTCGAAGTATGCTTAAAATCAGTGAACCCTTTGATGCAAAAGGTCTGTGTACAAATAATATATTAAAATAACTTCCACCCCGACACAACCATGAGCGCATTGCATCTAGTCTACGTAGGTTTCTCCCCCACAGTCCAGCTCCCCTCGATACCCTACAATAGCCGCGTCATGTGGGATGTCCCATGATAGCGAGCGTAATCAGAAGACAAGGGGTGTATCCTAAACCAGATGGTAGGCCTGAGGGTAGTAGCTCCAGATAACGCGATTTCGTGTTCACAGAGCGATATGGTGTTTATGGTGTTAAAAGCGACAACCGTCCTTTACTAATCAATACAGGTTACCTAGGTTATAGAGGGTGTCACAAAAACCTTAGCGGGATATGCAGGATTAGATTGTATATGTTGAAATTTATGAAAAACTAGTAAATTCCCGTGAAAATCACAGGCGGATTAATTAGATACACATCAGAAATACATCGTTTATACAAAAACCAAAACACTTTATCTAGGCGTACCTAACTATGCAGACGGGGATTGTTAACTCTGTAAATGTGTACAATTATAAGGACTATAAAACTGTAGGAATTTGTTAATATTTTGTGTTTATGTATATTATTATATATATTTAAAGAGAGATAAAAATATTATCTTTTAATTGCCTTCTATTTCATATTGATAGATCAAATGATTTAGAAGTTATTAATATTATATGCTATATTATTGATTGAAGTTGTAAACATAACCCCAAAGTATAACTACGCTAGGTTTTGTTTGCGTATTACAGATGATGGGTGAAATCAGCTGTTATATTATTAAGTTATATTATTTATTTCTTCTTTAAGTGTTACTCCACGTACCCTCGTACGTACACTCGCTTTTATAGGAGTTGATGTGGAGTAACTTTTTTTGGAATTCTGCTTAGTTTAGTCGTAATTCGCCATTTTGTTTTACAAAAACTCACTGTAACTCCAGAAATAGATAAGATATTGAGTTTAAATTTGGTATAATAATGTTGTATGTTACGATTTACAAGTTCACCAAATACAAAGAATTTATTTCTATTATATTAAAAATTGCCGCCTTTAAAATTTTTAACGCGGAATATCTTGAAAACCGTTAGCTTTACAACAAATTTACAATGCACAAAATATTTTTTCTTTTTTCATTGCAGAAAAAATGGTTTTTTATCGTTTCGGTAGGTCAAAGGATAACTGAGTTATAGACAAAAAACTGAAAACATAATTTCTTGGTAATTATCTACTAAGAAGGGCGCCTACATGGGCCCTAGACTATTATGTTTTGTGTATTGCTCACAATCCTCCTTTGTTCTTTCTCTAATGATAGCTACGATTCGCCTATTCTTCAGGCATTATCAAACCTTGTTAAGGTTTTTTTATCTTGCATTGGTCGAGCAAGACATGAACGCAGACACTACAATAGCTTGCGAAATTGTTTCAATTATTTTAAGTGTCACAGTTAAGTGTTGTGTATTTATATTAGTAGAAGGCTCCGTCCCCTGCTTGCTTCGCTCACCAAGCTTACAATCCAACTCAGCTGTTCTATTGGTAATATGTAACAATAGGTGATTGAATTATATTACAACTAGTAAAAGCCCCCGTGAAAAATCATACTTCAATAGACATCAAAAATACATAATTTAAAAAATAATATTTAAAAACAACAGACTTTATCTAGGCCTACCTATGCTGACGGGGATTTTTAACTCGGTAAATGTGCACAAATAATAAGGATTATAAAACTGCAGGCTATTTTGTTAATATTTTGTATTTATATTTATTATTATATACCTAAATGAAGATAACCATATTATCTTTTAATTGCTTTCTAACTTGATATTGATAGATCAGATCATTTTTTAGAAGTTATTAATATTATAATGAAGAAATTAATAATGGAATATGTTTGTTTGTTATACGAAGATGTACGAAAGGGTATCTCTTCTTTAAACTTGTATAAATGAATATATTGATAATAAAAGGTGTTATTTATATTCATTTTATAATCTCAAAGCAAATCTTATAACGTATTTTAGCCTACATTAGTTCTTTAACTCATATTTTAAGAAAATCAACTTCACAAGACTTATATTGATTGAAGTTGTAAACGTAACTAGTTGTAACTAACAAAGTTAGTAGGGCCTATAATCTACGCTAGGTATTACAGATGATGGGTGAAATCACCTGTTATATTATATTGTTACTTACGTACACTCGCTTTTATAGGAGTTGATAGGCCTTTTCCGTTTATTTTTTGTTTGAATTTATTTTCTTAACATAAACTAAAAACTATCGGTTGTGAAAAATAATTGCCTGATTCTAAATTTGCCAATTTGATTGCAATGGTAATAAACGCAAATGCTTTCAAGAAGCGTGTGTTGGTTCGGTATAGGCTTAACCCAAAATTGTGTTAATCTTACGATCCAAATCAGCTGTTTTATTTGTAATATGTAACACCAGATGCTTGAATTATAATACAATAAGCCTTTACCGTTAATTTATTTTTTAATTTTTTTTTTTTTGTTAACCTAACCTAAAACTTGTTGGTTTCTAAAATTGGTTCCTATGGTAACGAATGTAAATGCTTTCAACTCACTTGTGTTGGTTCAGAATAGGCCACACCTAGGATTGTGTTGCTAATGTTTTGATTCAACTCAGATTTTTTATCTGTTATATGGCTGGTAGTGAACACCTTGTATTTTGACCATTTTCAATCTTAAAATCGTTTCTTAGTGCACTTCTTCATAGTGGTGTAAAGGTAAGCTGGCAATTGTAAGGCTCTATCTATCAGAGTGTGGGCTGTACGTTGATTTTAATTAGTCAGTCAGTCACGACTTTTTTTTAACCACATCATCTGATTAAGATTATATTGGTATCTTACAGCTGATTTAGTTTAAGAGTGATTTCGCTTGAAAAGTTATTTCATTGCTCTAATCATGTTAATTAACAAAGTTTAGTGAGTTAATTACAATTAGTATTTTTTAATCACACTTTAAAAGGAAACTTTTAAAGTTGTAAAATAATTATAGTAATATGCGATGCGTTTTTTCTTTGTTTATTTTAACCCGCGATTTTGCGTTTTCGGGTTTAGATATTCAAAAACGGATTTGATTATAGTTTTACATTAAAATAATTTTTTACAAGACTTCCTTCCCATTTAAAAAAATTAAGTTAATTGCAAGATGACGGATCCAAGATGGCGGACAAAATTTCAAACTCGCAAAAAAGTGGTTCTTTTATGGCTGTGTATAACTGCATTTATTTCTGACTTATAAGACTCGTACATTTGGAGATATTAAGCCGTTTCCAAAATGTTTAAACACCCTGTATATACAAACATAAACCTATTTATTTTCGTGTAAATTGGATATGAAATTTTGATTTTTCGATTATTGAAAAGCTCTAGCGTCTTAGGGGTAGGAGATAAAGCTATAATTCCCATGTTTGATAATAACAAAATGTTTGAGATAACATGTTTTGTCAAGTCACACCATACAACGTATACATTTAATAAAAAAAGTGATCGGTTTCAGATAATCGGCGAAACAGTTTGCAGCCATATTAGAAAAATGGCTGACACCATCACAATTTTAAATCCACCAAATTATACAAAACATGTGTACTTTTAAAACGAGAGGTACAACTCTCTGTCAAACAAAGAGCGTTGAAGAAATAATATCAAAAGTAAAAAAAAACTTAACGGTTCACAAAATTGTTGCTAGTCAAATTGTTGGCAGCAGGGACTTAATTAAGTTACGTATTATTCGTTTCATTGGCCTTATTTCTTTTTTATACATTTGTATGAGTAAAGGTTGGGTCCAACGTGAGGCTAAAACGAAGGATTTGGATTACTCCGTCCTGGGAGACATGCGTAGAGGGTGTTAAGGAGGAAGCTGCGAGGCTTAGACGAAGATAGATGGTGAAGGGAGTATAGATCCCTGTTGGACTTCCGTGGCTAGCTCGAGGGAGGGGAAAGTTTGACAGTCCGGAGCCGAGATGTGTAAAAAGAGTCGGTTCTTTGTCTGCCCTCTTTGTGTTATCCGACACGTCGCGCGTCGGTTTGGTGCAGCTCTTTTACTAAATAAAGGGTACTTGTGTCCCACCAATGAAATACAAATAGATCTAGTTGCAAATGTAAAGCAATCTCATAAAACAGTGTCATCAGTACTACGTTCCGTCAGACCCAGCCACCATCTTGAATTTCAACTCCCATAAGAGCAATGTTAAACGCACTGAAGTAATAATGATTAGCAAATTATTCTGAGTATGCAATTTTAATGGTTAGGACAGTCCGAATGTGGATAAACTGTTTTAGTTTTTTAAATTTGTTTTAACAATTTTTTTTCTTTCTTACTAAGCTTGCCATATACTAAGTTAAATTACGTTTCAAATAAAAGTACTGTAATTTCAATAAATTTGGATAAGTTATGACGAAAAAATCTGCTTTATTGAGGAAGCATTTGTGTTCCTACTCGAGCGTTTAGCGCACTCTGTTGGTTATCACATTAATAACTTGTTGCTCGCGGAGGACTACTAGAAAAATAATACATCCGTTAATTTTCACTGTGAGAGAATGCTGTGTTAAATATGATATAGTCACGCATGCGCATTTCAGTAGGTTTACAGCCAGGGCTGGGTCTGTTGTAACACTCTAGTTTCCGCATTTATGAAGCTGTCCTATATTTGCTAGCGGAATAATGAAACGCACACAAACTCAATTCTGGTAGTGTACAGCTCTGCCACTTGGAGAGCTACGGTCAACTCAGACATTTTTTCCACTTCTACCGAGCCTTAAAAAGTTAATATAAACTAGATCGTAAAATGATTCGTTTCTATAATATCCGTAATTTTGTATTTTTTTTTTAAATAACATTGTAACTTGAAAAACAAAAATCTGTTGTATTATTTCAAAATGGGCTGTGTAAATTGTTTAAGGCCTTTGCAAAACTCAGAATAAAATTTGTCCGAGTAGACTATTTGTATTTATAAATATACTAGCTGTGCACCCGTGCTTCGTAACGGTAAATACTTTTGAACATTTATTACTTAACTAAGGTTTTGTATAAGCCTAACTGTATCGTAAAGTTCTTAATAAGAATTTTAACACATTTAAAATAATCAAATTACACATTTAACATATTTACAGAGTATGTGAAGGTTTAAACTTCAAATTTACGTATGTTATGAACGTTGAAAGGTTCTCTCAAACTAAGGGCGAGCTTCTAGACAAAATTGTCCCTTATAAATAACATGGTTAATTGTTAGGACTTTGAATTTTTTAACAAACGTAAATGAGGTAATGATAAATTTTATATTTTTGGGGAGTGTCGGAATGTTTGGACTTCAAATTAGTAAATTTTTTATGAGCCCGCGTAAAAGGTTCTCTCAAATTAAGGGATAGTTCCTACAAAAAAACTCTCCCATTTAAATAACACGGCGTAATTTTAAAAATTTCAGTTTTTTCTTAAATACAGGTAATTTTTTTAAATTTTTATATTTCTCTGTAAATTTGCAGTGTAAAACGTATAATCACACTTCATTTGTACAAATCGTTTGACAAAGAACTACGTAATGGACAGATAAAGAAATTAATTAATTAATATACAGAGTCTGAAAAAAGTACGGGAACAGTTTGATTTTTCGGCTTTTAACAAATATAGTAAAATTGTTTGACTTCGAAAATTTTAAAGGATTTGTGTACATCCAAATTAAACTAATATAAAATTAATCAATTAATGTATTATAGGCTATGTTTATGTAGTAACACATAAATAGATTGCATGAACACTCGCTATAGGTTAAGCGTCCTGAATTTTTTTCAATTGAATTTACAAAAATATTGAAAAAAAAATTTTTTCTCAAAATGAATTCTAGCCTATAAAACTCATGTATTGTGTAGTTTTTATTAGTAAAACTTTTTCAATCGGTTTGGCAGTACCAGAGATTACCCGCTACAAACAAACAAATTTTACTTCTTTATTATATTAGTATAGTAGATTAATCAGGAAAATAACTTTGCTGAGAAGGTTTTATATTTTTTACGTGTAACCTTAAAATACGGAAATTTGTATTTATAATTACTAGTGGACCCGGCAATGTTTCGCTATTGCTATTGCTTGATTTACCTAACCTAAAATTATATTCAGTTTTTGATCAAAATCAGCTGTTTTAAGCTTTTCATACGAACAGCTGTTTTTTGTGCCCCTGATAAAATCAAAAGAAATCTTTCTTCTTCTTCCTTAAGATTGACCTTCCATAAGATTAACATTGAAACTTTGAGGGCTACTGGGGCGTATCCCTGAGGACCGATGTAAATTATAATGGGATTCTGCTCATCTACAGGCACTACCTTTCTAACGGTGTGCGCGAATTTCTCCTACGATGCACACAAGCTGAGAAAAAAGGACGACAAGTTTTGTGCTTGCCTATTAATATATAGATCCGAATATATAAATAAAATCTTAATATTATTTAAAAGAGTTGCTGTCGACTTATTTCAATTATGAGGAATAGCACAAAAGCATATAGCCTTTAAGAACAATTTAAGAGTTGGAAAACGGCGTCCGAAACACGTTAGTACGATGTGTACGTTTTTGCTGTTTTACGCAAGGTGAAGAAGACGTAACATTTATTGAAACCCGCTAACTTTAGGCAGTTTAGTGCTAGTATTACAATACGTTACGGTTAGTGTTATAGAAGCTTCAAATATTTCTTATCGTGTTTACTCTTGTATGCCAGTTAGGCCAATGAAGTCTAGGTACAGCACATATAAATCGATCGCCAGCAATTACGTTCGAATCTACGCAAACGGTTGGCTGTGCCACCTGCACTTACTAGCGTCTTTAAACACTCGGGCGCTCTGTGTCTTTTCCCCTCGTAGCTTCGAATTTGGTCAATGAGTTTGGTCTTTTTGAGAATTTTATCCATTCCTGGTCTCCATTGGTGCGGACCTAAAGTGAAGATTCAAATTTTAAAGAGAAGGGTGGTAGAGAACGACGTAGCTATGGTAACGCGCAGATAGTGGGCGAGTAATTTGACCACGTAGTGGGAGAAAACCCTGAAGTAATATTATTTATTAAGTATTATTAATTAACTTGGTCATGGAACCACTTTACTATATTAAATAGAGTCTAGGATCCGTTATGAGAGTTAGAGGTTGGCTCCTCTAGCTTTTGAATTGGTTTCCAAATATAAATACTGACAGTACGAATTATTCAAGTTTATTAAATTAAACTACAACTGAAAAGAAACATTGACCAAGACCGGGGGATTCGAACCCAGGTAATTCTCTGCTAACTAGCTACCTCATCACACCAGTTACCCCTCCTCCCCCCCACTTCATAACGTCAATGACTACATATCAATAAGACGAAAAGTTCCCATGTTAAAAATTCAGACCAGGGAAGCAGGTATAAAAGTGTGTTTGCGCCATCGGCCGCTAGGTTTCGACGGCCACGGTCACATGACAGTCGGACATCTCTGTTCTCTTTTCATCCTTGTCCCACACTCGCCCGGCAAAACGCGCCGTGAGAGCTCCTAGCGACTTTGACACAAACTTACTTTTCCTGGTCTGAATCCTCCCATTTAAACTGTTCGTCTTATTGATATGTAGTCAGTAACTGATAACATAATAACATGTAGGTCATGTGTTCAAATCCTGGTCTTAATCGTTGTTTTTGGCGGATTTCGACAGGAAAGATGAGCTATTGCAGTGACTCTTATGGTGAGCCCACAGTTCGGGAGTGGTAAATGAGGACCAATCATGGTCCCCAGAACACGTACGTCCGATTTGGTCCTCACGTTGGTTTTCTAAGTCGCTCGGACGAGTTCATTAGCCAAAAAAAATCCAACAACATTAATAACGTCTTTGACTGGAAGTAAAGATTTTTTGAGATTTTTCGTACTAGAATGAAACTCTTTTGGAGTTTTAGCTAAAACAATAAATATAGGATATTATTCTGCACATTTTGTTTTTTTACACGACTTTATAGCTCGTCTGGTTCCCCTAAAATCAATCAAAACGTAAAATATATAAAAGTACCCGGTTCAAATCCACGGGGGGCAATTTCTGTCCGAGGCCGACTAAAGTGAAACTTGTTTAGAGTTTTTCTAAAAAATACAGGATATTATTCTGCACATTTAGTTTTTTATACGACCTTGTAGGCCGTCTGGTTTCCTCAAATTTATCAAAATGTAAAACACCATAAAAGTAACCGAGTACAATTCACGTGGAGGGTTCTTCTGATTCGAGGCCTACGGCCAGTATACAAACTCGCGAAGCTACTTTGTCAGCTGCGAGCGGAACGAAGCAGCGCTTGAGCCGGCGCTGGAGGCTGAGGTACAAACAATTTCTACTAATATACTTCGTATTCAGTGCCTTCGTGAGTAGACCCATTTCACAAATAGTTTGTTGAAACCCTAACGCTCAACTCGCGTCAGCGGTTCATCTGCGAGATCGAATTATTTCACTTGTAATTTAATTTAATTAACCTGGGGAAATGCACAGCGGTAAAATTAAAAATAGCAAGAAGTTTGACAACATTTGAATGGATAATATGACAGCTGCAGTATTTATATTTAAATATATTTGCGCGTACATTTTGCTCTACCAAAGCTGAGAGAAATCAAATTTTCCTATATGTCCTGTGAAGTGATTCTAATTCACTTTGATTCCACAATCCAATTGTTTCCGGAAGAAATCCGTCCCACGGCGAAAGTTAACCATAAAATAAAATTTCGACAATCTCAGATCGTAGGCTGAGCAAGGTAGACTTTTATCTTTATTACCTTTTACTGCGATCCGCCTTGGAAATGGTTTGTTATGTTTTTTATCACGTGAGAAGTTTTCAGATTGATAAAAACGGCGTGATTTTATTTTTTTGATATAAGGTGTTGCGGAATTAACAATTTACGCATCTCAAAATAAAAATAAATCTAAATTGGTTTTATCTCCTTGTGTCTGGAGAATACTGAGGTTGCTCGTTTGAGATATTTTCACCCTTCGTATTTCCAAAATTCCCACTATAGAAAGCAGGACGGTAAGAGTTGAGAAACCACAAGGAGTTTTCAGAGGGATAAGGACGCTATTTAGACCACAGGTACTTTTTGTTTCATAGTTGTGAAAGTCCTGCTGACTTGGCAATTGCTTCGAGTTAGCGCAACTTATTGAAAAACAACTTTTATAAGTAAATACTTATAACGAAATATGTAAGTTCCATACTGTTATTTTCAGTCTTACGAAACTTTTAACTACAGTTTGTTAATTTTGGAAAAAATGATAAATTATCAAATGTTCATGAAGATATTGGCTTAAGGTGCGGCTATACATACACGTCACGTCACGTCACGTCACGTCCCGTCTTCTTTCCAGAGGTATGCTCCCTGTGTAATCAAATGGAGGTGGCTATACATACCCGTCACGTCACGTCACGTCACGTCCAGAAAATATTCGAATGCTCTAGAGAGCATACCGTGCCGTGACGTGACGTGACGTGCCGTGACGTGACGGGTATGTATAGCCAGGGGTCACGTCAAGCGACGTCATTTATCTCCGCTTCGGCTTTGTCCGCGCACAGTCGGGAAACATCGTTGGTATAGCTGAATGTTTTTTGACTATATTTTGTTGGCTCCATAACAGAGATAAACAAAAATATTGCACCTTATCAGTTCAAGGGGTGAAGTGTGTCTGTTCACCTGTTTTTTGTGTGTCGTTCCTTCAGTAACATAGTGTTTTGTTGTGCGTCAACCATGGACGACGAGTATTTGATAACTTTAGTGCAAGACTTCAAAGAACTTTTTGACCCTTCTCACAATTTATACATGAATAACGTAAGGAGGAACTACTGCTCGGAAGAAATTGCAATTAAAATGAATTCCACAAATTATTTTTATCAATATAAATTTAGTATATACATTACTATTATAACTACTATAATAACTTTATAATCTAAAATTATAACTCTATTACTGCGGTTTAGAGGCTCACTTATAAAGTCAAGATAACATTGATAATAATAATAATTGTATAACAATAGTTTAACATGGAAATATATTGACAGTTGACTACAACTGAAACTAACTTTGTGTTTCAGTTATAAAGCACAAAATACTGATAAAATTACAGCAAATTTATTGTAAAAAAGCTAGGTCGGCTGTTTTACTTAATTAGTAAAAATTACCTAGGTCAAAATGAATCTCAAGATATAGGTATTAAAAGCCAAGATGTGCGCGCGCTACTTTTTGTGCCTGGACGTGACGTGACGTGACGTGACGTGACGGGTATGTATAGCCACCCTACCTAAAATGACGTTAGTGGACGGGACGTGACGTGACGTGACGTGACGTGTATGTATAGCCGCACCTTTATATTTTTTTTTTTTGTGAAACTGGCTTATTAATTTAAATTTTACTTTTACTGTGAGGTTGGCCTATTTAAATTTAGCTTTTTTTAGATTGGCCTATTACTTTAAATTTTGCTTTTATTGTAAGGCTTGCCTACGGTATTTAAATTGTTTTTTGTGAGACTGGCATATTATTTAATTTTACTTTTATTGTAAGTCTGGTCTATTTTAATTTAGTTTATTTTGTTAGACTGGTATATTACTTTAAATTTTGCTTTTATTGTAAGACTGGCATATTTAAATTTTGCATTTATTGTATGAATGGCATATTTAAATTTTGCTTTTATCGTGTTACTGGCCTATTACTTTAAATTTTGCTTTTTCTGAGACTGGCATATTACTTTACATTTTGCTTTTATTGTTAGACTGGTCTACTTAAATTTTGCATTTTTGTGAGACTGGCCTATTACTTTAATTTTTGCTTTTATTGTGAGACTGGCTTATTACTTTAAATTTTGCTTTTTTAGAGACTTTCATATTACTTTAAATTTAGTTTTTTTGTTACACTGCCCTAATTAATTTTTTTTTTTTTTGTGAGACTGGCTTATTACTTAAATTTTTTTTTTTTTTGTAAATTAGGCCTATTTTTGTGTGAGATTTAGTAAAAAAATAAATCTATTTTTTTGGTGAGATTTATTGTTTTTAATTTTAATATTTACTGCGCACAAGATATTTGCATTACAAGGTTTTTGGCCGCCCATGATGAAAAACATGATTTCGGATTGCTCGAAAACGGAAGATCTATTTACCACCTACGGATAATGTATTGGAGTGTTCTGCAAAATTAACTTTTGTTTGCGTATGGCTAACATAAAAATAATACTGCCGTTTGAAAGAACGTAAGTGCTTACAAGCGATATCTACAGGCTCGTGTTACTTTTGAAATAGCGTTAGGCCGACCTGTTCAAGGTTGACTCACTGAGTTAGACAATTTATTTGAGTGTTTTGTACAGTTCAAAACTGTAAAACGGTGAATATTACGGCGCCCTTACAAGTCATGAAATATTTTTCAAACTTTAAACCCATTTAAGTCTGATTTTGATCGTTTGATTTCCTTAATGTATTTCATACACTATTTTAATAAATGTGTGTGGCCAGCCGAAGTATTTAAGTAAGCAGTTTATTATTGTGTTATGTTTTTAGTGGAACCCGAAAACTAAAATTCTTACTTTAGAGCAGGGGTTCTCACACTTTGAGGCGCAGAAGAATTTTTTAGGATGGTTAATAAACAGTGGAAAACATCGATAGACTTGTGAAGGACATGCTGTGTCAACCATCTGATCAATTAAATACATTTTTTTTTTACTTACTGTAAGTTTACTTTCAGCCTACTTACTGTAAGTTTACTTTTAGCCTACTTATTGTAAGTGTACTTTTAGTCTACTTACTGTAAGTGTAATTTTAGCCTACTTACTATAAGTGTACTTTTATCATACTTATTGTAAGTGTACTTTTAGTCTACTTACCGTAAGTGTATTTTTAGCCTACTTACTGTAAGTGTACTTTTAGCCTACTTACTATAAGAGTACTTTTACCCTACTTACTATAAGTGTACTTTTATCATACTTATTGTAAGTGTACTTTTAGTCTACTTACTATAAGTGTAGTTTTAGCCTACTTACTATAAGTGTAATTTTAGCATACTTACTATAAGTGTATTTATAGCCTACTTACCGTAAGTGTATTTTTAGCCTACTTACTATAAGTGTATTTTTAGCCTACTTACTATAAGTGTAATTTTAGCATACTTACTATAAGTGTACTTTTAGTCTACTTACCGTAAGTGTATTTTTAGCCTTCTTACTGTAAGTGTACTTTTAGCCTACTTACTGTAA
>JAGFPH010000457.1:57422-77690 GCA_018207615.1 Philaenus spumarius
TTATTTTGGAAGCACCTTTTGGGCGGGAAAGATTTTTTCGATTTTTCAATTTCTTCATTTTTCCACTTTGTGTTTTGTAAGAAAACGGTAAGAGATAGAAAAAAAATGTTAAACACAAAAGTTGTAGAAAATTTAATTTCAAACTAACGATTTCCCATCAAATTGAAGATCCAATCATCCGTTCAGCCGCTATTCACCCAAGAAGGAGCTGCGGCACACAATCAAATACAAACGAGGTCATCTATGTACAAACGAGCCAAAGATTAACGAGATTCTTTATCGAATTTTCCAACTGCGAGCGAAGCGAAGCAGCCATCTGAGGCCGAAGGCCGAGGCGGGGTTGGGACGCGAAGCGTCCAGGGGCAGAGCCCCTAGTTGTTATATATGTGTACACACAAATTTGGTACACACGTTCGTTTTCTAAGTTTCTCGGACGAGTTAGTTGCAAAAAATCCAAAAACTTGATTCATGTTTTCTTACCGGAAGTAAATTGTTTAAGATTTTTCGTACTTTAATGACACTTTTGGGGGTTTTTTATCGATAACAAAATTAATCTAGCAGATTATTTTGCACATTTTGTTTTTTTTACAGGACCTTATAGCCACTCTGGTCCCCCCAAGTTGATCAAAACGTAAAATAACATAAAAGTGTCCGGTTCAAGTCCACGTGAGCGAAGAAAAGCAACCCATAATGGCTCGAGGCGCACAGTCGAGCCGGCAGTTGATTGGATAACTTATTTTATACAAGTTGTCGCTACTCTACAACCTTAACAACAAACTGTTTAGTGTTAGTGTCAGTAAAACTGAATATTTATCACAAACCGTTTATGATATTTTATCTCAAAACTATCACCATTAGTAGCATAGATCATGAATAATAAAATAGATCATGCATGCATACGGGGGCTGTGTGCCGAAAAAAAGGTTGTCGGGAAAATAGTGCATGATCGCGACTCGAGGTAGCGCTAGGGAGAAATCATTGGTAGCATTGGTGCTTCACACCGCTACCGTCGTTTCCCCAATACATAGCGCCATTATCGTCGAATTTCCAGTGGATTGAAATATTGCATTGGATCGGAGTTCTATTAGGTTATCCAAATACAATGGTAGTAGGCTCTAACATGTTGATCGTACAAGTAATTTGTTTTTAATTTTTCCGAACCCTCAGACTCCCCGGTAGAGTTTCCTACAGACCAGAAGGCCCCCCTCCTAAAGCTACTCCTGTTTACGCCACTGAGATATAGAGAATTAAAATATACAGTCACAGATGTTTATGTAAATAATCTGTAAGTATTAGTGTTGTACTTAATTTAACCTCTGAACTAATACGACATCTGATCTATTTATATATCGTAGTTATAGTCTATGTGGTTACCATGGCAACAATAATCACTAAACAGTATAATGAGTCATTGAAGCCGCTAATTAAGCTTTGGTCTGTAATGTTGATGTATTTGTGGTTGTAGATAATATTGTAATATTATTATACTAAACTATTGTGGCTCCTCCCACTCAACAGAATGTATGTGTAACCTGCTATCCACAATCTACAGTGATGTAGGCCTTATATGTTTAATCTCAGTCCTCTACATCAACCGTATCCAATTAGCGAATTTCCGTAGGCAAGATGAGCTATTTGCAGTGACTCTTGTCTTGAGACCTAAGGTCGAAAGTAGTCGATAAGCAACGATCATGGTCCCCAGAACACGTTTTGGGGTGTCATTAAACATTGTATACAGAGTGTTCATAAAGTCTCTATACCCCCCCCCCCTCATTATTGTTGTTGCTAAAAATATCTTGTGTTGCATAACACTAAACATTTTTCGAAATATCTTACCCTCTATGATTTTAGGGGCCTAAGGGAGATAAGGGGGTTAACAATTTCAAATATAAAGGTAGGTCACCATTGAAAAGCTAATTAAAACACAATTGCGCAAACTAGAGCTTAATATCTTACTTCGTTTCAAAGTAATGGACAATCAAAGTTCTGGAAAATAACACACAACCTACTTATTCCTAATATTAACAAATTAATAACCTACTTTGATGTAACAATATCATTATCCATTACTTTGAAACGAAGCAAGATACTTAGTTCTACACTCGATTCCACGTTCACCGTGCAGTACAGATCTTACGGGAGAATAGACATGCTACTACCATTACAGGGAACATCACGTTTATTGTCATGCGGGTTGCGTCAACTGTACGAGCGTTGCATGGGAGTTGATGTTTTTAGTTGGCTAGTACCGCTGAGACTGTCGTATGTATAACATGGCTTATGGGCGCTCTGTACTGCACGGTGAACGTGGAATCCAGTGTAGTCTGCGCCATTCTGATTCTCTTTTAATAAGCTTTTCAATGGTGTATTACATGACCTACCTTTATATTTGAAACTGTTCACCCCTACTCCCTCCTCAAGCCCCCTCCCCCAAATTCATAAAGGATCAGTATGTCAACAAATTTGAACTGCTATGCAACACAAGATATATACAAAGTTTTGCTAACTTATTTTCAAAAACAAAAATAATAAAGGGATTTAAAGAGACTTTATGACCACTCTGGACGTGTATGTATGTTTACGCACTCTAGCGGCCTCACTTTAAGTCCGATTTGGTACGCACGTTGGTTACACACAAAGTGGATCGGACGAGTTCATTAGCTAAAACAATCTAACCGGAAGCAATTTTTCGGGGTTTATGTAAAGAAATAAATACTGTATAGGAGATTATTTTTGACATTTGGTTCTTTACACGACCTTATAGCTTGTCTGGTTTACTTGGTAATACCTCTGAAACGGACATTGCACGTCCTAATTTTGTAAGGTGTGTTGAATAGTGTACTTGGCGATACCTCTAAAATGGACATAGTGCTTTTTATTTTGTTATGTCTAATTTTACTAACTTGGTTGATATGCTAATGAATGTAAATGCATTAAAGAAACGTGTTGGTTCAGTATAGGTTTAATCTAAAATTGTTTTCTTACTGATTATTTGACTATAGACAATCATGTTTTTGTTATTTTTACTTTCTCCGCCCTATACGTAGTATATGGAGAAAGTATTGTTTTCGTAAAAATGTTCGAATTAGAATTTTCAGTTGAATTATCTGTTTTGGTGCTCCCAGAACCCCAAAAAATGGTTTAATGCAATTATCTGTGTTGGTGCTCCCTGAACCCAAAAATATTTTTAGTGGAATTTTTTGTTTTGGTGCTCCCTGAACCCAAAAAAGTGTTTTTAGAGTGGTGTCTGTCTGTCAGTCTGTCAGTATGTATACACGACCAGAGAGGACACTATTGGTCCGATTTTCATGAAATTTGGTATGTAGGTACTAAACCCTAATATCTCCAGGCGTTTTTTTCATTTTTTGGAATTTTTAATTTTAAAGGGTAATTTACCCATAAAAACGACAAAAATGCAAATTTCTCAAAAACGGCTCTAACGGTTTTGATCAAATTTTCAGTATTTATAGTGCTTAAGATGCCAAACAAAATGACACCACCCGCTTTTATCAAAACTTCGGCGTTTTATAATTATGGGGAAATGTTTAAAAATAAACAAGTTTGTGTTGTCAATCTAGCATCGCGGCGGCGGCCGCACGGGGTAGCATCATGGTAGCAATCACGGCCAGTAATTCAAAGGTCGCGCGATCGAATCCCGCCTAGGACAATAATTTTTTTATACGATTGACGTAGGTAGAATATTATTTTTTTGTTTTGTTCTAAAAAGTAATAAATAAACTGATTGAAAACAATATTATTTTGACTACAGTAAGTTGGGAGAAAGTTTGTGTCAGTTAACTGATACCGTTTATTTAGATTTAAATTTTAAATGGTACAAGATAAAAATAATGATCAAATTTCAGATTAACCAACGATTTATATTCTTGAGAGTTTTCACTTCTGCCGGCAGTCAAACGACTGCTTTCTTTCTTTTTTTCTCACTTCCCAGAAAGTGTAAGGAAAAATAATTTAGTTTTCATTGCTAACGTTTATTTCTAGTAACTCATACTTTCTAAATGTAACTGTGAAACAATATTTAACGTCAATGAGTATAACTGATTTTTTTTCCGAAAATAACTACAATATAAGTATTTTGATTTATTTATTTATAATAGACTTTACACTTGTATAAGACTCGTCATCACATTATAATACATTATTTATAATAAATACAACAATATTCACAAAACCAATAATCACAGAAGAACTACATCACAATTACAACAATATCCAATGCACTATAATAACAACAACCATTTGATTTTTTTTGTTTTTAAAGGCGAAAAACCTAGGTGGTTATCATCGCCTCAACCATTTGAAACAAGGAGGCTACAGCCCTGTCAATGCCCCACAAACTCCTCTACAGAGTAACACGATTTAGAAAACATCAAAAGTCTCAGTTTGTTTAAAAATATTTACTGTATAATAATTTAAATCCACCAAATCTGGTGGAAGTTTATTCATAAATAACGCCCCAGTTTGCGAAGTTAGCTTACTAAATGAATTTAGTCTGTGCTGTTTTCCACGATAGTTACGAAACATTCTACTACGGTAACTATGGAAGTCCTTATTTTTTACGTGTTCACATTTAAATTTGAAATAAAGAATTGTTTCAAATATATAAATACAAGGTAGAGTGGAGATTTTAAATGATTTAAATGCTTCTCTACACGATTGAATTTTAGGAAGTCCTCCAATTAATTATCCTAATGGCATTCTTTTGGCGAACAAAATACTCTAGACACATTCTGAATCTCCCCACAATACAATTCCATACTTCAGAAAAGGATATGTCAACCTGTTTTAAGAACCTGAACATTATTATATTGTTTTAGACTTCTCAGCAAATAAACCACTACTAATAAAACAGAAGTCTTCTTGTAAGTATTTGAGAGTAGTTTTGGATAACCGACTAACGTGGAAAATGCCCATTACTAATTTAAGTTCTAAATCAACTCCTGTAAAAGCGAGTGTACGTACGAGCGTACGTGGCGTAACATTTAAAGAAGAAATAATATAACTTAATAATATAACAGCTGATTTCACCCATCATCTGTAATACGCAAACAAATAAATCCTAGCGTAGATTATATTTTGGGGTTATGTTTACAACTTCAATCAATAATATAGCCTATAATATTAATAACTTCTAAATCATTTGATCTATCAATATGAAATGAAAGGCAATTAAAAGATAATATTTTTATCTTTCTTTAAATATATATAATAACTAGCTGACCCGGCAAACGTTGTTTTGCCATATAAATAATTTTCAAGTAATTTCTAGTGTAGACAAAAAATAGCTTAATTATTGTAAGTGTTTAAGAATGTGGTATATGCGTGAAATAGGCATGGAGCGCTGTGAACGATGAGGGAATATATAAATAACAAAAGGCAAACATTATTTTTAAGTTATTATAATTTAATCTCCATTGTAGGCCTAACCTAAAAATTATATTCAGTTTTTGATCCAAATCAGTTGTTGATCAAAATCAGCTGTTTTAAGCTTTTCATACGAACAGCTGTTTTTTGTGCCCATGATAAAATCAAAAGAAATCTTTCTTCTTCTTCCTTAAGATTGAACTTCCATAAGATTAACATTGAAACTTTGAGGGCCACTGGGGCGTAGCCCTTATCACTAAGGGGTATGAAAAATAGATGTTAGCCGATTCTCAGACCTACTCAATATACTCACAAAATTTCATGAGAATCGGTCAAGCCGTTTCGGAGGAGTACGGGAACGAACATTGTGACATTTGACACGAGAATTTTATATATAAGATATGCATAAACACAAAATCTTAACAAATATTCCTACATTTTTATAGTCCTTATAATTGTACACATTTACCGAGTTAAAAATCCCCTTCTGCATAGTTAGGTAGGCCTAGATAAAGTGTGTTGTTTTTTGTATAAATTATGTATTTCTGATATGTTAATCCACCTGTGATTTTTCACGGGGATTTACTAGTTCGACAATATTTTACGTGTATTTTTTCACTTAAAATATGTCGTCCCGGGGAGCGTTTTACGGAAAATTTATTTTCCCAAGGTCCATAGTAGGATAGAGTGATCTGTTGTTGGGGAGGTATTACAAATTCTAGGACTTTGATGGTAATACAGAAGAGGTAAAACAAGACTGGTGCTATCCATTGTTTCGATGTCTCTGTGTATTGCCTCTTCGTTATTTGTTTATTTACAAAGTCCTTAAAGTAATTTACATTAGGAGTCAATGTTCTTCAGTTTTTTGCTGCAGAATTTATAATTTTTTAAGATGTGAAAGCAAAACAAGGTTAAAAGTTTATTTAATTTCTTCTCTGTAATTTTACTCCTAGACTCTGCAATAAACTGCCTCCTATAGAACTGGCTATTGAGCAGGGACGATACGGAGGGCTTTGTTGTTTGCGGTCTTGTGATGTGTGGTGTTGTGTCTGTGTGAGAGAGACTGGAAGTAGTTTTGAGTTTTTGTGGGAAAGAGATTATGAATGTGTATTGTGCAATTAAAATTTAGATTCAGTAAAATGTTGAGTATTTTTTTATATAATACTTGTATATAATTTTTGTAATATAATAATTGCTAAACCTTTTATTGTATATAATCTTTTACATAATTACTGTTAAACCTTTTTATTAGTTTTTATATTTTTTGTTTAGTTTCCCGTTTATTAATTTTTCTTACATTTCCCCCGGTATTTGTATGTTTTGCCCATAATATGTTTTTATTTTGAATTGTAAATTTAATTGCGCTCAACCCTTTTTTACTTTTTTTAAATAAGTAAATTAGAATTTACTTCTGCAGCCTCAAAACGGGATTGCCCTAGAAGTTGCAAATATTTTACTTCCTATTCTGTTATTTTTTAAGTTAAATTTTATTTTACATTGCAGGTTGTTATTTTATTTTATACTTTAGTTATGTCCTAATTTTTTTAATTTTATATGGTTGTATATAGTATATTAGGAAATGAAATAAATATTTTAAAAAAAATTTGCAGTCAGTTACTTAGATATTGACTAATAGCATTGACTTGAGAGGAAGCCCTATGCTCCAAATCATATTAAAGATTGTGCTTGAATATTTAATGTCGTGACGTCGGCAAACTGAATTTCAAGTGCTAACATAAATTCAAACGGAATGAATCTGTTGACTGCCGAGATGAATAAAAGCAGAATTGTGGAAGAGGCGAAAATAGTGCAAGAGAGTGGTCGTATGAATGAAAGTGAAACACAATGTGAGAAGACAAGTGGTTAAAATAGAACTGGTTTAAATGGATTCATGTATTTCTATTCATGTTTCCGAACATAATTAGTTGCGTACAGATTGTGCGCGTGTCCTTCCCACTTGCTGAATAAAATATTAGATTAGGCCTGCTAGAGAGAGGTACGTTACAGGTTTAGCTGTCCTTTCTCTTTGTATTGTAGAGAAGAAAAGTGGTTGTATTTATGTGTAACAATTTAATTCTAAAACTATTTATTTAACTGATAAGACCTTTTATTCATTCTTTATATTCCGAGAGAAATTAGCATCGACTTACTTAAAGGAAATACCGTTCAATAGAAGTTCTTCACGGGACACAGACCTTTTTTTTCTATAGGCGAACACTTTTGATCCTATTATTATAAATGTTTTGTATTAAATGAATCTAAAACAAGTTGTGTACATTTTACCAACAGAAAGATAAACCCAACACAAATGATAATAAATGGTCATCCTTATAAGTACAGTTAAAGTACCTTGGGACGACACTTGCCACAAAGAACCATCGGAAAGAACATGTTAAGGGTCGACTCTAGTAAAACAGAAAGCAACCTGCGACTCCAGCGTAGCGGCGGTAGGTTACGCGGACATTGCTCATCCTAAATCCATTTAAAACCCGAAATTGTTCAAATAGCGTTTTCAAAAAAATACCAAACTCTTGGGGACAAAATTCTTCATCCGAATGGCTTGATAATTTTTCGCTATAATTAATAGTTACATCGTAAAAAAATATTTAAAGTCACCCTATAGCGGCGGTAGGTTACACGGACATTGCTCAGCCTAAATCCATTTAAAACCCGCAATTGTTCAAATAGCGTTTTCAAAAAAATACCTAACTCTTGGAGACGAAATTCTTCATGCAAATGGCTTGGTACTTTTTCGCTATAACTAATAGTGACAACATAAAAAATTATTAAAAATTAATTTTTTAAATTGTTAATAAATATTAAACAAAACGTTTTTCTTAATTTTGGAAAAGCCATTTGCATGCGTATTGGCCATAGCTTTAAAATAACATATCGTTCATAATTATCCGATCAAAAATAAAGGAAAAATATGGATTTTAATTTAACATTGGTCTTATGGAGTGTCAACCAACATGGCCGACAGCTAGAGCCGACCCTTAAGAAGAAAAGTACAGAATTCAATATTAAATTCAGGAAAATGTTGCTTCGTAGGAGATCTACATTAGATCTTCACAATAAACTTCTTGTATACAAACAAATATTAAAACTTAAAACCAATTTGGACTTATGGTATGCAGCTATGGGGTATTCTGTATTAAGAAAACAAATGTTAAAATTATTCAAACATTTCAAAATAAGGTTCTGTGGAGTATGGTGCGCCATGGTTCGTACGAAATTATGATCTGCATCGTGATATCAGAATTAAAACTGTCTCGGAAGAAATTAACAGATATGCTATCACTAGAATAGATGAGATATTGCACTGACTCTTAGGTCGGAAGTAGTCAATGACGTTTAGGGGTTCCATTAAAATGTATATATATGTGTTCGTACTCGGCCACATTTTACGTCCGATTTGGTTCAAATTTGGTACACACGTAGGATTTCGGACGTAAGTGACTCGGACGACAAAATCAACAACCGGAAGCACGTTTTTTGACCGGAAGTATCGAGATTTTCGTACCAGAATAAAACGTTATTGGGGTTTTATCTAAACAAAAATAAATATAGGATATTACTGCATATTTGGTTTTTTACACGATCTTGTAGCCCTGGTTTTCCTATCATCTGATCCGAGGCAAGGTCGAGGTGCAAACTCGCAAAACGAGCGGATCTAAGCACGCGTAAGCCGGTTCTGGAAGCTGAGGTGCAAACAAATTCTACTAATATATTACTAGGGTCTCTGCCCCTGGACGCTCCGCGTGCCAACCCCGGCTCGGCCTTCGGCCTCAGATGGCTGCTTCGCTTCGCTCGCAGGTGGAAAATTCGATAAAGAATCTTGTTAATCTTTGGCTCGTTTGTACATAGGTGACCGAGCATAAATCAGCTGTTTTATTTGGCAGCTGACTCAAACTCATTAAACATTATCTCCATAAGATCTGTGAATGATTATGTTCAGTTTTTGATCCAAATTAGCTGTTTTATATATAATAGGTTTGTAACAACCAATGTTTGAATTGAATTAAAATATAGTTAGCATTTTTCGTTGATTTTTGTTTGTGTTTGTTTTTAGTTTGTCAATGTAACCTCAAAAAGGTAATACTCTTCAAATTTTCTAAGTAATGTTGCTATGGTAATGAAAGTAAACAAACATGATGTGTTGCTAAGTTTTTTATACGAACAGCTGTTTTTGTGCCCCGGATAAAATCAGCTGTTTTTGATAAAATCAATAGAAATCTTTCTTCCTTAAGATTAACATTGAAACTTTGAGGGCCACTGGGGCGTAGCCCTAATGTCCTAGAACTTTGGTAAATGACCTAAAACCTTCCCAGGGTTAACCTGTGTTACTATGCAAAATTTAAAAGCAATCGGATGGACGGTATACGAACGCAAAGTGGACAAAGAACCAAAAAAAAAACCCCATAAGGAATACACAGCAGAAATTTGCATTTGATTATAACGTTTGTAAGGCGAAAGATACATGATTTGTAATGCTTGATGACATATCTGTGAATGATTACCTGCAATTTAAAAAAAAAAAGTAAGGAAATCGGCCGGATAGAATGGCCGTACTGACTGCCACAAGTTTTCATAAATTCTTTTAATAGATAGATTCTACTATAGAAAAATATTCCAAATAGTAGGTTGAAACTCTAAAACTTAGGCTGTAAACCAAAACATGGAAATTCGTTCAACTCACGTCAGCGGTTGAGCTGCGTGGTCGAATTATTTTAACCGAAGCCGTTATTTTAAAATAGCAGTTAAAGATACTAAGTTTAGAAAACTATTTGACTGAGTTAGTGAATCTGTTAGTGATGACATAGGAGAAATGTATCCACGATGTTTTTTAAATATATTATGTATTCTGAAATTATAATGATTACGTGTTTTTCAGTTTATATTTACTTATTTTATCCAGTGTCAAAGTACATGAATTTTTAATAGCAAATCCTTTTAAAGTTTTTGTGTTATATTTTAATACTGTTACTTCTACAATTTATTGTTTTCAACATTTGCGATGTATAGTCGTGCTAACCAACCTTAATTACATCATTGCCTGATCAAGGCGGCACCTCCTGATGTCAGACATTGGTTGCCGGTCAGAAAGGGCAAGCAATTGTTTGAGTAACATTTATTCCTGACTAATGAGCTTTAACAATACATATTTGTATGAAGTTTGAGTGAATTTTAAAAGACGAATATAATGTAAAATTGGAAATATTCCCAAGAACGGTCGCAGCTAATTTTCGAAATTAAGAATTTTATTATTAGAATTTGTGAAGTTTTCAAGCATTTATTTGTTGTTTAAGTTATATTAAATTTTTATTTACATCACTTTTCTTCAAGATAAATTGTCTAACAAATTTGATATAAAGTTATATCGCCAAGAAATCTATTACTCTCCAAATAATGTTAGTTTTTTTTTTAATGTTTTTATTTAAAAGAGGTTTTATTACACCTAAAAATTTTTTTTTAAACAAGTGGTGTTACATACTCGACTGGAAATCTATTGAGGATCCGAACTTTTATGAAACAGTGGTAGAAAAATGTTTTCATTCCTGCAGTTTTTAATCACAAGGGGAAACCCATACGTGTTCCGCACGCCAACCCCGTTGGAAAATTCTATACACCATAATCATGTTGTTTTCTTTATAATAAAGGTGTAGGATGAATAATAACAACAAAGCTAAGATGGTAAATAATGTTAAATAAGTTGAAAATTATACCAACTGATTCATTGTTAATAGTTTTTGTTTGTTAAATAGTATATAAACATCTGGAGCTAAAATTAACAAATTAACATCTGTTTGTAAAACATCTGTTGTATCTATTCGCCTACTTAGTGACTTCAAAGATGGTATATAAAAGAAGTTCAGAGTTTACATAGGCGAAAAGAGCTACTTAGCGCATATTTGCAGACATAAGACCTAGAGCATTCGATTCCCTACGTCAAAAAACCCCTATATGCAAATTGTCATCCAAATCGTTAGAGCCGTTAGCGAAATCCCCGAAATAAATGTTTATACAAAATAACAAGAATTGCTCGTTTAATAAGATTAGACCCCTAGGCTCTGCCCCTGAACGCGTCGCGTCCCAAAACCGCCTCGGCCTTCGGCCTCAGATGGCTACTTCGCTCGCTCGCAGTTGGAAAATTCGCTAAAGAATCTCGTTAATCTTTGGCTCGTTTGTACATAGGTTTGTAAAATTATGAAACCAGGCTTAAATATATTAACAGTAATTACAAGATTAATTATAACCTCAAATACATGCTTTAGAAACGTGAGAGGCTTTCATTACGATTTTAGTCCTAGTTCTACTATCTTCTGTCAACTAAAGTTTTGAAACCAGGCCTAAATATAGTAAAAATTATTGCAGGATTAACATAACCTCAATACTATCACATATATTATTTCTCAAGGCCATTTTTGTCGGTACGCCATAACTTCCTTAATACATCATCAAATAACATGAATGAGGCTTCATTTTAAAGCTTTCCTTAACCGCTACACCGGAAAAGTATACAAAATATAATGTTACGCCACTGCACTGCTATTTTTAATTAATTGTATATTTAGTATCGTATAATATACGCACTATACGATACTAAATATAAGGTGTACTTTAATTAAGTGGGATTTAAGTAAGTTAGAATGCGAGTGCTTCGCACGGGTCAGCTAGTGTTTCAGAAATGAGCCAGGCCTATATTACAAAATTGACTATTTAGAATTTATCTATCGTTGCCAAGTTTACCTTTTTTTTGAAAAAATTAATTGTTAAATCAGGCCCAATTTATTCTAATTCCAACGTGCTAAAACAGTATAAAATTAGCTTGGTCTTTTAACAGTAATTAAAAACTAACCAATGAACAGCTGATTTTGGATAATACTTAATCTCAGTTCTATTCCACTCTATTTCCAACGTGCTAAAACAGTATAAATTGGTTTGTTTATAAACAGCTGTTTAGATCGCTTTATTTACTATTTCGTTGTTATTTTGTAACCAACATGACAACCCACAAGACCCGTAAGTTAATTTTTCAACTTTTAAATTAGATTTTCTCAAAAATTGCGTTTTTACACGAAATATGGGTGCAAGATGTATAGAAATACACCTTGATAATATGGGTGTACTTAAAAATCAAAACTACACCTAAATACAAAATTTCTTTGAATTCGTTAGAGCCGTTTTCGGGATCCGCTACAGATACAAAGATAGATACAAGAGTTGCTCATTTAAAGTAATAGGATTTTTAATCCTGCAATGGTTGTTGTTGTTTTGAAGCGTTACTTCAAAATATTAATAATTTATTGTCAATAGACCTATCAGTTTTTCTACAAAAATTTCAACGATGTATAATTCAATCAAGCAGCTGCACCGCTGTATTTCCTGTAAATAAAGTCCCGGTACGGCCTTATATTTTTTAATTAATCACATATGGAGCTACAAAACGTGGCACATTGTTATTGGGCAACAAAATCTATTTTAACACCTATTCAGTGGATCGCTGCCTCCTCTGGGGAAAGGCCCACGAGGAGTCAGAAGAGCATGAAAGCACAGGATGAGTGTACATCAAATTAAAAACATTTTTTATTAGTAGAACACAATGTCGCAATCCGACCTCAAAGTGTTTTCCCTAACTAAAATGGGCGGCTGTTTAACATTTATAAAAGTTACAATATTGGACACTGATAAAAAAATTAGAAAGCCCAACACGTAGCATTTTTCGATTCCTGGATTTGCATGGCATGCTTCTCGAGTACGCCAAACAATAGTTTCTATTGCTAGAACCCTAACAAAAAGCTTTCACGGCTCTCATGTTACCAGTTGAAACAAATTAAACCGTACTGGGAATTTATAAAATTTAGCTAATTGCAAGTAAATTGAAACTTTGGCAGGCTCTCCATTTACTACTCCGTTGTCCGTTTGAGGTATTGTAGACCAGTACGATTTCGACTCGAATAAATACATTTTTTCCTATAGCTCCGATTTGGATGCAGTTTTCTGTATCGCGTTCATAAAAATACCAGGAAAAAGTCTACATATGACCAGTTTCGGGAGAAAGCGAAAATGCATCACGGGTGTATAAAGTGCATCTTAAAGTGCACCATTTTTGCAACCTCTAAAAATGGATGAAAAGCGAAAATCGGTACTTGGGGTTTTTAGTGGGCGTTGATCACATTTATGACCATGCGAGAGGGCCGATGGGGGAAATTTGTGAAGTTGTTATAGAGACTTGAAAATTTCCTCTTGGGGGGTTTTGGGGCGCTGATTTCAATTCCGACTATGAGAAACGCCCCCGATGCGCTAGGGGTTCCGAGGAGTCGGGATGATGGGGGAAAGAACGTAAGTTTTTGAAATATTTTGAGATGACGACTTATAGGCATATAGTGTAGAGGTTCCCATGGCAGCTATTTCGGCTTGTGCGCAGCTCTGAAGTGTTGGCAGAAGTAACAGGAAAGACGAAAAGAGCTAGAAAAAAAAGTAAAAGTATGGAACAACAGAATAAACAGTTTTTTTTTGTTTTTTTTGAAAATTTATGAATTTATTATTTTTCTTTCCTTTGAAATGTTTGTAATGTCTTCTCCTTAACATAAAAGATTATGCATATCGCCCCCACAGATCCTCCCGGTGCACTGAAGGCATGGTTAGAAATGAAATCAGCGCCCCTATAAACCCCCGGGAGGAAATTTTCATGCCTCTATCGCAACTTCACATGGTCCTCCCATTTCCTCCCATCGCCTCCAGAGGTCCCCGGTTCACCGGGGGCATTTCACACGGTCAGAAGTGAGATCTACTCCCCCGAAAATCCCCGAGTGCCGATTTTCGCGTCATTTTATCCATTTTTAGAGGTTTCAAAAAAATATGCACTTTATGCACCCGTGAAGCATTTCCACTTTCTTCCGAAACTGACTTTTGCCTACAGCTCAATGAACGCAGGTATTTTTCTGAACACAATGCAGAAAACTGCATCCAAATCGGAGCTGTAGACAAAAATGTATTTATTTTTCAGTACTTTGCCTGGGCTATTGTTTTCTACTAACAGAAACCTTTAATTTGATGTTCAGTCTGACACCTATTTGACCCATTTCAAATAGATTATCTGACTCTATGTTGCTCTGATAGAGCCACGGGTTAGCACGTCTACAGAAACAACAATATCAATAATACGATCTGGATGAATATGTGTGTCGTTAAAAATGATGGATGAGTAATCATAATGCAGTCTGCAACTCTTACACAAGTTGGCCAACGTTACCTATCTATCCTGACGCCATGTTCTGAAAATAATACGTTATTATATTATCTAGTATTATCTAGCTATGTCGCAATACTAGATGTTGATCGACTTTTGCTAAAGGTAACGCGTAATCTGTTCTTAGTTTAGGTTTCATTGTAAAGGTCACGTGACTGATTACATTTACCAATTGCTACATTAATAACTCAACTACGCTGACATGAATTTAGAGAATTTCAAAAATTAAGTTTATATGTTTTAAGGTTTCAACCAACTATTTGGGAAATTGGTCTACTCACGAAGGCGCTGAATAGCTGCTTGCGTGAACGAAATAAATTATTAGATTTTGTTTGCTCCTCAGCCTCCACCCCGGCTCACGCGCTGCTTCGTTCCGCTCGCGTTTATTAGTTGGCACCTCGACCTTGTGGCCTAGGATCTCGGACTGCTTAGCTTCGCTCGCAACGGACAGAGTTTAGCATCCCGGCCGTCGACCTCGTCGCAGAAGCTGCCCCCACGGTAAAATCCCCCTCGTAGATTTGAAAAAAAGTACTTTTATGGTATTTTATCTTTTGATCGATTTTGGGGAAACCGGACGAGTTATAAGATCTTGTAAAATACAAAATGTGCAGAATAATCTCAAATAATTATTTTTATACATAAAACCCAAAAAATGTTTCATTCGTGGCCACAAAATCCTACAACTGGAAGCACGTTTTTTCTATTTTTTTTTTAGATTTTTTGAATTGGAATGAAACTTTTTTGAGTTTTATTTACCAAAAATAAATGCAGGATATTTGTCACATTTTGTTTTTTTACACAACCTTATTGCTTGGTTCCCCCGAAATCGATCAAAAAATGCCATAAAAGTGCCCGGTTCAAATCCACGTGGGGGTATCTTCTGATCCGAGGCCGACGGCCGAGTTTGTGCTCTGAGAGCGAAGCGAAGCTGCCCACAACCCGAGGCCGCGGGTGGAACGAAGGAGCGCTCGAATCGAACAATTAGGTGCAAACAAATTCTCCTGATATATTTCGTACACAAAGGCAGCTATTCAGTGCATTCGTGAATAGATTAATTTCCCAAACAGGTGGTTGAAACCCTAAAACATATAAACTGATTTTTTTTAATTCGCTCAACTCTCCTCAGCGGTTTAGCTGCGGGTCGAATACATAATATTCCTTTTCTATCCAATTAATTCAATATTTGAAATCAAACGTAAATTCCGTTTATTACATGGTAGAAATAAGTAATTTTATCAAAATTTAAACAACAAAAATCTGGGGTTTTTGTTTTATTATTTTGGTTATAAGATAATTGTACTTTGATTAATTCTATATGTTTACACTATGCATATTAATCTTGCATAAATTACAGTTTTCTAACATAATCTTGTTTGTTTGCAGATTTCTAACTGCCCTTACACAGTCGTTTAAGAATTCATCACCTTGAAGGTATGTTATGCATGTGAATAATTATTTAAAACTATTACCATTAAGTAATGACTTTATTACAAATTATAGTTTAGTACCAGGAGACCGAGCTAAAGCTCGATTATAAGCAGGGCCTAGTTCGCTCACGTCAATAACTATTATTGCAAATTTCCGTGAACATCGTTTAGGTTAGGCCTATAACATTAAACAACTAAATAAAGGGTATGTTTATTTAGCAGAAGTATTCGTTGCCATGGTAACTATAAATAGATACAACATTAGGCTTACCTCTAATAAAATACAGTTTAAAAGAAAACAGATGATTATTGTAATGGCATTGAAAACATTTGCATCAGCTGTGCTTCGTTTAAAAGAAAACGGATGATTATTGTAATGACATTGAAAACATTTGCATCAGCTGTGCTTTGTATTGTTTAAAATGGACAAATTTCACTTTTTAATTTAATAAAAAGACGTAGAAAACGAATTTTCCCAGACTGGTGATCATTTCCAATCAATTTCTCGTGGCCAAAAGCTCCATATAAAATCAAAAAATCAAAAATCCTTAGACGGAGATTCCAGATCCATTTAGCAGACAGACAATTATCTCTCGCTTTAGAAGATAAGATTAATATCAGTATATTTCTAAACGTCTACTAATCCTTTTTGAAGTAATAATCTTACCTTGTTCTGCCGCAGTTTCGGGCATTCACCCATCATCAAGAACCATCATCGGGTATTCAGCCATTATCGTCTCACCATTCGAACGTGCACGTTGTCGGATTAGTGCGCGGACTTTTCGCACGATTTATAAAAATTACGACCTCCGCATGTAGTGAGATGTGTTTTGTATTTGTGTGTAATTATGTTTTTAACTGTTCCTGATGATGGGTGAATATCCGAAACTGCGGTAGAACAAGGTAAGATTATACCTCAAAAAGTATTAAAAGGCCTACAGCAATATTCTGACTGTAAAATGACATATTCAGAATCATTATTAATCAGAAATAAATCCTAGTAATCTTGTTATGTGTTTAACATTGCTCTTACGGGAGTTGAAATTCAAGATGGTGGCTGGGTCTGCTGAGCCTTAAGGTATTTTCAGCAGTAACTTTTGAACCGTTTGTCGGAAATATTTCCACGTGGGCAAAGTCAGTTGGTTGTCTATAAGAACAATAACAGAATTCCGCTGCGCAGAGCCCTGACATCGCACCTGTGGAAATGAGGTTCATGGATATTAATTGGTCAGTTTGGATTTTCCGTTCCAACAAGTGATGTAACCGAGATGTACCTATATTTGTACGCTTGGCATCGGGCACATACTGCTCTGGAAGCTCTTGACAGTATGCCATCCTCAGCCTTTGCCAAAGATCAAGTCATGTCCGGAAATATTGCAGTTGGTAGATTGTTGCGATGCACTTTGGTTCTGATAATACACTAAAATAGCCCTCTATGTTTAGTAGTATAATCACTTTGTACCAAACACATTATTTACAGCGTACTTTTTTATTCATTTGGTTTATTTACTATTAAGGGGTCTGACCCTATGCGCGACCCATTGCGAAGTTAATGCAAACAGATTATTGTATACTCTGGTAAGACAGAGATCGAAATAGACACGACCAACCCCAATAATTTGAATTGCGGGTGCGTAGTAATTTCTCCATTAATATTTAAATAATCAATAATCAAACATTTCAAACAACTTTTGATATTACCAACTAAAGGAAACAGTATAATAGACTATGTATCACCAGATGTTTGACTTCAAATTCAGTAAGCCTTTTACCTAAAAAAAACTGTTAGTTGTTAAAATTAATTACCTAATTAAAAATTTGTCAAATAAACGTGTTTTGTTTCGTTGTATGCCTAACCAAAAAATTAAGTTAAGATTTTGATCCAAATCAGCTGTTTTATTTATAATATGTAACGACAGATGTTTGAATTGACTTATAATACAGTAATCATTTTTCGTTGATTTTTGTTTATGTTTGTTTTTAGTTTGTTAATCTAACCTAAAAAAGTGGTTGGTTGCGAAGAATAATAAACTGATTCTAAATTTGCTAAGTTGGTTGCTATGGTAATGAATGTAAACAAACATTTGTTGCTAAGCTTTTGATACGAACAGCTGTTTTATCTGTTGTATGGCTGGGAGTGAACCGCGTATTGTGATTATTTTTACGCTTTTAAATATAAATTTAGCAAAATCCTTTCTTAGTGTGCGTCTATGACGCCACAAGAATGTACCTTTAAATTTTCGTATCTAAGTAGTCTTTGCTCTACGTTGGTTCCATGTCAGTCAGTCATGCAGTCAGGACAAAGCCTCTTACAAATAGAGTTTTTTATTAACTGACTAGAGGGCTCCGGCCCTTCTAGCTTCGTTAATCAACCCCTGCGGTGACGCGTGGCGAAACAAATGCATACAGTTTATTGTATACTCTGATATTTTCACGGAAATTACGATTGATTAGGACAGAGCCACTTGCATCGGTATAGAGGGGGTGGTAGCGCAGTAGGGTCCTGACGCATGCGCAGTAGGGTTAAAGCTTTTGCGTGAATGGCAGGTATTTTGTTATATAATGGAGAGATAGTATGGCACCTGATTGTCTAATGATACAAATGAAGTTAACTAGCAAAATTTGTATGGGAAACCTAATTCCACAAGCATTGGAAGTTGAGGTTTTAAATTACATTTTAGACGGATTTTTCAAATTCTACGAGTGTAAGTCAATAAGTAAAGTGGAATTGAAAAAATCTATATATTTATTGTAGTTACATAAAATAATAGTAGCATTACTTTTCAACATAATCCCTTTCTACACACGTAGTCCATCTTTTAACGATAGTGGGTAGGGCCTCCCTCCGGAAGCCCTACCCACTATAACGTCCTTCCCCTCACCTACGGACATGCACAGGAGAGAGGTAACAGCGTCTAGGGAACTCCCTAATGGCTGCAAGCTGCAAACTGGGTACACTCACTGAACTTAAATTAAATTAGTGGCTTGCAATATGGAATCGTCGACAATGTAGAGGTGCTGCAATCAAGATGGCTGCTAGAAAAGGCCTATGGTCTTCCGGGAAATCGAGTCTCTTACAGATCTCGGCTGTAACCTGAGTCATGTGCGTTATGAAACAATTAAGAGGCACATTTTTTAGCGCAATCATTTAGGGTAGGGATGCCAGCTGGGCCTATAGTGGTGGCGTTCCTTACATACCAAGGCAGTCAGTCTGGTAGAGCCACTGCCTGAAGTATCTCAAATTTGGTCCTGTTTAATTTGCAGGCTAGCGCCCAACAAACTGCGAACGCGTACATCAGCACGGTACGCACTGTTAACAGATAAATTGTAACTTTAGTACGTACATACTAAAGGGGGCTACGCCTTGCCAGCAAGGGCGAGAGGCATCTTCGGATCCGCTTTACTTCAGCACGTGAAACCTGAAGTTGTGTCTAGTATCCAGAGTTATACCAAGGTATTTGACGGTAGACTTCCATGGGATAGCTATCCCATCAAGTTCCACAGCACGTGAAACCTGAAGTTGAGTCTAGTATCCAGAGTTATACCAAGGTATTTGACGGTAGACTTCCACCGGATAGCTATCCCATCAAGTTCCACAGCACGTGAGACTCTGCGTGTCATCTTATGTTTTTTTTCCTGAAACAGATGGAACAGGATTTCCGCATTAATCTTGATGCGCCATAATATTTAAACAAATGCTTAAGAGTCTGCTCCAATAAACGAGAAAGCAACAGGAAACGCCAGCGCTTCTCTCTATAGCCGTATCTAAACAGTGCAATTTCTTGCAGCTGAGCACTTTGACATTGCCTCATTTCAAACCATTTTATAATTTCATATTTTGTAATTGAGTGCTGAAACAAAAACTGAATATTCTTTATAAAATTGCTGATCCGGTTTGCGTTTCATTTTTAATTATACATTTTTTATTGTGTAAAGAAAAAAGTTCAAACTTGGTACTTCAAAAATGTCGATTACGTGACAAGTGAAAAACAATTTAAACAATGTGAAACGCAAAACGGATGCGTATTGTGATTGTGCTTAAAATGAGACCTTGCAAACAATTTTATGATAAAAAATAAACGAAATAAATGGTTTGAAATTTATCATTGCTCTTATGGGATAAAAATCCAAAATGGCCGCCAATACAGCCGACCCTTAAGCAGTATGCCCGCCGGACCTCTCTTAAGGCCGGTTTTCACTTCGCGG
>JAGFPH010000457.1:79797-100137 GCA_018207615.1 Philaenus spumarius
ATTATTGGCATCCTAAACCAACACATTAAATTGTGGTTACGTATGCTGTTATTATCTTTAACTTAACTATATTAACCTTCATCCGCTTGTTTTCATAGTTTCACCATCCGATAGGGAATTAAAAAGGCTACAAAAAAGGAGTCTTGACATCTTTTGTTAAAATATATGGGTTTTGAGTAATTTAGCTTTGACATTTTCAAACAGTCGCCATTTTGAAACGTATGACTTGATATAATCGCTTATTTTATTTACAATAGATCATTGTAAGGTATTCATGTCAAGTTTTAACTCAATCGGAAAAACCATTCTCTAGATATCAATTATTTAGTAAAAAACATATACAGACTGACGAAAAAGTAAGCACTGTAGTGTGGACCCATGTTTATATTGTGAAATACATTTGCCTCGATCCCAGGAACAAATCCACAAAAGGGACCAGGGAGTTCGGGGACACTCTGTATATATAAAAATGAATGTTAATTTCTTTGTCCTCCATAGACTCAAAATCTATCGACAGATTTCGCTAATAATTTCACACATTATCCATATCATTACCAGGAGTGTTAGACGTTACAATTACTACAGTCTAAGGGGTTGAAATGGGGTTGCTACCTGTAAACAATAAAATATAAATTAAACTTATTTCCTACAAGCTATAAATCTAAAATTATGTAATGTTATTTGTAAGGGATATACAAATCTGTTTGCAATTTGATTGCTTAAGGCAAAGGGATGAAATGGAATAACCTTACCCTTAAAATTAAATCAAACAATAGCAAAGCATTGTTGGGTCCACTAGTCTATTTGTAATAAACGGTACCAGAAATTGGCACATACTTTCTCACAAACATATTTAAATTATTAAACAGATTCACTGTGACTTCATAATTGTATTAAAGTTGGAGAGTAACTAATAAATATTATTATTATTTCCTATAACTATAAAACTATTCGATCAATTTCGAACAAATTTGCACCAAACATATCAGTTAGGCCTGTATAGATGCACGAAAAAAGGTTTTGAACAACAAATTTTGAAAATCAACCCCCTTTTTGGTCAAAACCCCCCTAAAAATCAGTTATTATTATTATTAGCTAAACGAGAATTTTTATAAAGATGCTGTTTTTTGCATATTATGGTAGGGTATATTAAGGGCTACAAATAAGCCAAATTTTATCAAAATCGTTAGAGCCGTTTTTTTATAAAAAATAATAACTTTTTTTTGGTGGTTTTTGGCCAAAAAGGGGGTTGTTTTTCAAAATATTTCAAAACTTTTTTCGTGCATCTACACAGGCCTAATTGACATGTTTGGTGCACATTTGTTCGAAATCGATCGAATAGTTTTCCTTTAGCTTTGTATACATACATGCATACAGACAGACATTTTGTAAAAAAACACTTTTTGGACTCAGGGGGTCCCAAAACGGATATTTCCACAAAAATCTTAACATCGATTTTTTGCGATCACTATACTTTCTCTGTACTATAGTATAGTGAGAAAGTAAAAATGAATTTTTCTTTGCTTCGTTGTTTTTTTGTCCTCTATAGACTCAAAAACTATTCGACCAATTTCACCAAAATATTCACATATGATCCATATTATTGTCAGGAGTGTTTAGACGTTATAATTACTACGGTCTAAGGGGTTAAAATGTGATCACTTCCCCTATACAATGAATATAAATTGAATTAACTTCCCTGAATTAAAACTCAAACTGTGCAATATATAAACTTAATAAATATAAAAAAAACTATTTGCAATTCAGTTATTTAAGTCAAATGGATGAAATTTGATAAAACTACCCTTAAAATTAAAACTCATTTATACACTTACTTTTTATATATACTCAAAAACTACTCAACTAATTTCACAATTTACACATTATATTAGTAACAGGATTATTTATAGCCCAGTCGGTATAGGTTACAACTACCAGTAATTTGCAATACGGCTGATTTTTTTTTATAAGTACCTTAAAGTATGTAGATTAACATAAAAAATCGACAGTCTATCGATTTCCCAAAGTCGAAAAAAAAATCGATTTTCATTTTTTTTGATTATCGTTAATATTTCGAGCTGGGATGAAGATAGAGAAAAATAAAGGTATTTTTCAACAAAAAAGGTCACATGTATTTATTTCGTCCGAGCAATGGTTTGTCTGGAAAAAATTCGATAATGCAGGTATGTATTTTGCAGCAGGGGAAATTACTAAAAGGGGACATCTTATTCATATATAAAGCGTTGGCTCATTCTAAATTTGCCGAATTTTAATATATCGAATTGAAACTTGACATAGGAGTTAAAATATATATTTTAAACATTTTTGCTGAGTCTCAGCTTGAAAATTACCCGATCTAGAAGTCGATTTCGACTATCGGTTTTAGGAGTACCGGACTGGTAAACTTTTTTTTATGTTAATCTATATACTTTAAGGTACTTATAAAAAAAAAATCAGCCGTATTGTAAATTACTGGAACTTTTGGTCTAAATTTACCCCTACCGACTGGCCTATTACAGAATATTGTCACTACAATCAAAGAGATTAAAAAGGGTAGTTACCACTACACAATAATAATAAATTTCACTAAATTCCTACAAACTATAACTAAAATTATTATTAAAATTGATATAAAAGGTCATTTGCAATTCGATTACTGTACTTCAGTCAAAGGCCTGAAATGGGATAACTATCCTTAAAATTAAATCAAGCAATAGAGAAGCCGGGTCTACTATTTTATGTATAAAAATGTATGTTTCTTTGTACACTATAGACTCAAAAACTGTTCGACCAATTTCACTAAAATTTTCACATGTACCAGGATTGTTTAAAGAATATTGTCGTTATAGTTACCTTGTATTAGCAGTCTTTAGTCCGTAATTGTAGAATATAGCTACAGCGCGGTTTCGCCGAACACTGTCGGCTTCGTCAGGCTTGTACTAACACATACACGAACACATAACACTAACACACACAAAATCGGAGTAAAACTCGTCTTAAAAATTTAATAAAAATGTTTGTGGCCACATTATTACGTCGTTCATGTCCAGTTGCAGGTAGGACACTGAATATCATTTGTCATTTCAATCAAAGAGATTAAAATGGGTAGTTACCCCTACACAATAATAATAAATTGCACTAAATTCCTACAAACTATAAAAGATATAGTTATTTGTGTACCTAGGGTGAAAAGTTGAGTTTGTAGCCGATGGCGGCAAAGTTTATCGAGTGTGACAAGTTAAACTTTGCACCCGTGATACACACAACGTTTTTCCTACATCTACATTTTAAATTCGTGTTTTAGTTTTTTTAAATGTCTTACAGAGGTTTAGTTCCATTCCAAAACAATCAACATTTTCAAAACATATACTACGTCAGCTGTTTACTTTGCATACTGTACGCAAAGTAAACAGCTGGCGTGCGCAAAGTAAACAGCCGGAGTGCGAAAGTGTTACTTTACAGCACTCCAGCTGTTTAGCCGTGCGATAAAGTAAAACAAAGAGGTATAATTAACGCTGTGTAGTTTAGTTTGCGCAATGCTGTGGGTGTGGGAAAACGTACTTTATTAAACAGCTGTAAGGAAAAAATTATTTAATATTATTCTTAATTGATATGAAAAACATTTGCAATTCGAATACTCAAAGAGATAAAATGGAATAACTACCCTTAAAATTAAATCATGCAATAGCGATCATTGCTGGGTCCCCTAGTCTATATATATAAAAGCCAAAACCCACTGACTCACTGACTCACTCATCACGATTTCTCAAAAACTACCGAACGGATTGGAATTAAATTTGGTATGTAGCTTCTTATAGGGTCATAGGTGCTCACTAAGAAAGGGTTTGAAAAAATTCGAAATTTTAGGGGGGTTTGGGGGGATCAAAGTTATTAAAAAATTACTTCTTCAAAACTACTGAACGGATTGGAATGAAATTTGGTATGTAGCTTCCTCTAGGGCCATAGATGCTCACTAAGAAAGGGTTTGAAAAAATTCGAAATTTTAGGGCGGGTTTTGGGGGGGATCAAAGTTATTAAAAAATGACTTCTAAAAAACTACCGAACGGATTGGAATGAAATTTGGTATGTAGCTTCCTCTAGGACCATAGGTGCTCACTAAGAAAGGGTTTGAAAAAATTCGAAATTTTAGGGGGGGTTTGGGCGGGATCAAAGTTATTAAAATCATAATTTCAGATCTTTTATTATTATGACAATGTGCTTTTATTATTTAAGATCTATATATATAAAATCCAAATACCACTCACTGACTGAACACTTAAAAAGAATACAATTACGTTAAAAAGACTGAAAATACTAACCACCACGGGCAACGCCGTACGGGTCAGCTAGTTTAGAATAAAATTAAAACGAACAAATTTGTGTTTTCAGAATGTAATTTATGCAGTGAGGGAGTCAACAAGTGCGATTAAAAATGTTTTTTTGCCTAATTCAGAGTCGTAAGCTAATGTTGAATTGAGAATAACCCGTGCCTCTACGTAGCCAGCTAAAGTTTTGGTAAAGACCCCCAACAGAGCCGGAGACTGGAGCCCCCGATGCGAGCTCATGCTCCCCTCCGTCGAGACGGTGATGACTCATAATCCCCTACTGGGGAGAGAATAAAGGCGTTGATAGAGTCTGCCAAATGATTAGAAACATCATACGTGATCCTTACAGTGAAGACTGACAACGGTGCCACGAGTCAAACTACAGTAGTAAATAACAAGTAGGGTATAATGTTTTCCAACATTCATATTTACAATTAAAACTCGAACAAACGTATATTTTGTAACGTGATACGATAAAGTAGTATTTCAAACTTGTCAATAGGCCTAGTCAAAAATAAACTTAACTAATTTTAATTCTGATAGGTGTTTGAATTATGATAATGCATTTTTCTTTGTTTGTTACCTAACCTCAAAAAACAGTTTGCTGTGAAGAATAATTACCTGATATTTATCTATATTTGCCAATTCGGTTGCTTTGGTAATAAATCTAAACGCTTCAGTATATAGGCCTAACCTAAAATTGTGTTAAATTTTTGATTCAAACCAGCTGTTTTATTTGTAATATGTAACGACAGATGTTTGAATTGTAGTATAGTAATCGTTTTTCGTTTGTGTTTGTTTTTAGTTTGTTAACATAACCTAAAAAAGCTGTGAATAATAATTAACTGATATTAAATTTGCTAAATTGGTTGCTATGGTAATGAATGTAAATGCATTCAACAAACGTGTGTTGGTTTAGAATAGGCCACACCTAGAATTGTGTTGTTAAGGGTCGGCTCTAGCTGTCGGCCATGTTGGCTGACACTCCATAAGAACAATGTTAAATTAAAATCCAAATTTTTCCTTTATTTTTGATCGGAAAATTATAAACGATATGTCATTTTAAAGCTATGGTCAATATGCATGCAAATGTATTTTTAAAAATTAAGAAAAATATTTTGTTTAATATTTATTAACAATTTAAAACATTGATTTTTAATATTTTTTTATGTTGTCACTACTAATTATATCGAAAAACTGCCAAGCCATTCGCCTGAAGAATTTTGTCCTCAAGATTTTGGTATTTTTTTTAAAACGCTATTTGAACAATTGCGGGTTTTAAATGGATTTAGGCTGAGCAATGTCCGTGTAACCTACCGCCGCTATAGGGTGATTTTAAATATTTTTTACGATGTAACTATTAATTATAGCGAAAAATTAACAAGCCATTCGGATAAAGAATTTTGTCCCCAAGAGTTTGGTATTTTTTAAAAAACGCTATTTGAATAATTGCGTTTTTTAAATGGATTTAGGCTGAGCAATGTCCGCGTAATCTACCGCCGCTATAGGGAGCCGCAGGTTGCTTTCTGTTTCACTAGAGCCGACCCTTAAGCTTTTGATTCAAATCAGCTGTTTTATCTGTCATAGGGCTGGGAGTAAAACTACGTATTTTGACCATTGTCAACCCTTAAAATAAATATTTTGCAAAATCCTTTCTTAGTGCACTTACATAGTGGTATCGAAGATACCCTGAAATCAAGACTCTACCTATCATAGTTTTGGCTGTACGTTGATTATGAAACAGTTATTTAGGACTACTTTTTTTATATACATACATATACTAAACAAGGTACTTACATTTTCGATGTTCACGCATTCCTATAATGAGTTTGTGTTTTAATTGTTGAACTTTAAGACGTCCGTTTCTATCAAAGCGCGTATTTTTATGTAAATAAATCCAACAGATAGCTAACCAATACAAATACGTCAACCCAATAATAATATCCTGACTTTATCGCCGTGTTAAATTACAACTTCTGCCATGAGCAAACTCCCTTACAACGTTATCTGAAAGCGTGGATAAAAGCATCTAGCATAAAAACGCCGTGAAAATATGGTGGATGTAGATTTATATAGCCCAGTGGAGACCATCTTTTCATAAAGGTTGTTTTATGGTAATGGTTCTCCTTGCGGTACTTGGAGAAAATCAATGAATAAGACATCTCGGAGAGGGTAGATGGGGAGGATGAGGGCGGGTCAAGGTCGTGTTGCAAGCTGATCCACACCTACTTAGGTCTACTTTAATTACGTTTGAAGCGATGTCGTGTGATAAAGCTTTAATCGCCTAAAGAAATAAACTTGGCTTTTAATACAGATACAGGTTGAAAGATGAGGTAGTGCACTGACACTTATAGTGAGACCTAAGTGGTCAATGAGCACCGATCATGGTCCCTAGAATACGTTTTGGGGTATCATTAAAAATGTTACATATATGTGTGTGTTGGCACTCTACTTTACGTCCGTTTTGGTCCAAATTTGGTACACACGTTCTTGCAAGTCGCTCGGACGAGCTCGTTAGCCAAGAATTGCTGTCATTTCTATTTTACTTTCTCCACCCTATACGTAGTATATGGAGAAAGTATTGTTTTCGTAAAAATGTTCGAATTTGAATTTTCAGTTGAATTATCTGTTTTGGTGCTCCCAGAACCCCAAAAAATTGTTTAGTGCAATTATCTGTGTTGGTGCTCCCTGAACCCAAAAATATTTTTAGTGGCACTTTTTGTTTTGGTGCTCCCTGAACCCAAAAAAGTGTTTTTAGAGTGGTGTCTGTCTGTCAGTCTGTCAGTATGTATACACGACCAGAGAGGACACTATTGGTCCGATTTTCATGAAATTTGGTATGTAGGTACTAAACCCTAATATCTCCAGGCGTTTTTTTTTCATTTTTTGGAATTTTTAACTTGTAAGGGTAATTTACCCCTAAAAACCCATAAAAAACGACAAAAATGCAAATTTCTCAAAAACGGCTCTAACGATTTTGATCAAATTTTGAGTATTTATAGTGCTTAAGATGCCAAACAAAATGGCACCAATCGCTTTTATCAAAACTTCGGCGTTTTATAATTATGGGGAAATGTTTAAAAATAAACAAGTTTGTGTTGTCAATCTAGCATCGCGGCGGCGGCCGCACGGGGTAGCACCACGGTAGCGAGCACGTCCAGTAATTCAAAGGTCGCGCGATCGAATCCCGCCTGTGGCAATAATTTTTTTATACGATTGACGTAGGTAGAATATTATTTTTTTTGTTTTGTTCTAAAAAGTAGTAAATAAAATGATTAAAAACAATATTATTTTGACTACAGTAAGTTGGGCGAAAGTTTGTGTCAGTTAACTGATACCGTTTATTTTTACACGACCTTATAGTCCGTCTGGATCCACCAAAATCGATAAAATACGTAAGACAACGTAAAAGTACCCTGTTAAAATCGACGTAGGCAGGAATACAAACTCGCGAAGCATCGTCTATAATCGGAGTCCGCAAGATCGATGTGCAAACTCTCAGAGTTTAAACAAATTCTACTGACATACTTCTACTATAATGTGCTCGCTTCGCTCCCCAATCCCTCGGAGAAGCCAATGCAAACAGATTATTGTACACTCTGATATTTTCATGGAAATGATAACTGAGCTGCGCGACCTATTCATAGATATTGTAAGATAGAGATGGACATAGACATGATTTTCCCCAATAATTCGAAATGCGGCATGCGTTGTAATTTCACCTTTAAAATAATAAATAATGAACATTAAAAACAAATTTTTATATTACCAACTAAATGAAACGATATAATATGTAACCCCAGATGTTTGACTTATAATACTGTACCCGACTATTGTTTGCGTTTACCTAATCTAAAAAAAACTGTTAGTTGTGAAGAACAAACCAGATTCTGAAATCGCCACATTGGTTGCAAAATAAACGTGTTTTGGTTCATCATAGTTGGACCTAACCTAAAAGTATGTTAAGCTTTTGATCCGAATCAGCTGTTTTATGTATAATATTTAACAACAGATGTTTGAAATGAATTATAATAGGCTACAATAAGAATTTTTCGTAGGTTTTTAATTGTGTTTGTTTTTAGTTGGTTAATCTAACCTAAAAAGCTGTTGTTTGTGAAGAATAATAAACTATTCTATATTTGCTAAGGTGGTTGATA
The DNA here is from genome assembly GCA_018207615.1 of Philaenus spumarius. Lineage (NCBI taxonomy): Eukaryota > Metazoa > Arthropoda > Insecta > Hemiptera > Aphrophoridae > Philaenus > Philaenus spumarius. Next base: position 88,280 of record JAGFPH010000457.1, read on the forward strand.
TGGTAATAAATGTAGGCCTAAACACATGAGTTGCTTAGCTTTTGCTCCTCACAGCTGTTTTGTCTGATATATGGCTGGGAGTATCTAATTTTCACTAATTTTACGTTTTAAAATCCTTATATATTATTTTTCAAATGTGTTTTTGTGGAAATGCCATATCTACCTTAATTCGTCATCAAAATTAATGATTTAAACATAATTATAAAGCTTATGTTCCCCGCTATTGACGAGAAATAGACAAACATCTTAAAATAATGTTTTCGTTACAAAAATTGATTAAAAAAACTTCCATATGAAAGTTCATATGGTTCCTAATGAAAGGCGCCATCTATTAACAATCTGTTTAACTAACATGACAGCTGTTAGATGGTTTGCGATGGTTTGCATTCTACATGCAAGTGTAATCTACCACGCAATCAATCAAATTAAATCAACTTAAATCGTTATAAACTGTTGTTTACAAACAAATGTAAATGAATAAACGTAACTGATTGAACTAAATCAACGTGTTAAATCAGGTAAGTACCCCTTTGCTAAACTTGCTAAATTTTCGCACGGGACAGCTAGTTCTTTCTTTACTAATAATATAAAGAGGTCAAATTTGTTTGTTTGTATGTAGAGGATAATCTCTGGAACTACTGAACCGATTGAACATATTTTTATTTATAAGAAGCTAAACTATCCCTGAGCAACTAGGCTATAATTTATATTTATAAAAACATTTTTTATTTCAATATTAGTAAATTTAGTCTGAAAAATTCTTTGTTTAGGCCTATACTGATGGATCAACAAATATTTCTTAATGTATTTACATTCACTATCGTAGCAACCGACTGAATAAAATAACAGATAAATATTTTATAACTGTTTTGCTCTAATATTTCTATTAACAGCTAATTTCAAACTTTGTTGTAATTATTTGCATTTCTAACATGTAGGTTAGTTTTTTTTATTAAAGTGTAGACCTGAACCTTACTGGTTCTTTTAACCTTTATTATAACTGCTATTATAAAATAAACGAAATAATTTGATTTGAACATTTAACATTATTTAGCATCTTAGCTTTGGGATTATTATTAATCCTACATCTTTATTATAAAGAAAACATAACATGATTATGTGCATAGAATGTTCCAACGGGGTTGGCGTGTGGAGCACGCAGGGGTAATTAAAGAAAATTAATTATAAGCGCCCAGTTGTTGTCTTCTTTTTTATCCATCTTTAAACCAAATATTTCTATTTTTACGTCCTCGTTTTTTAATTGAAATGCACGATACTACGACTGCTGCAGCATGAAGTTTGTTCATAGTGTTTTGTAAAGGACTGAATAAATTGTAAAGTGTACAGATAAAAGTGTTGCGAACTGCAGTGTGGACACGTCAGACACTCGAAGTGCGACACCGTGTTTGAGACACTGATCTAGACAATAAAATTGCTTGTCGTGTGGACACCATTGACATTAGTGTCTACATTTGTGTCGAGACTAAGTGTCGCCGTGTATTCACTAGCCTTTAGTGCTCGTCTATGACCTCATAGGAATATACGTTTACATTTTCGTATTTGTATATTAAGTGGTTTTTGTTCGACGTTGATTCTATGTCAGTCGGTCAGGACAAAGCCACTTATATATGTGTGTAGATGACAGCTTTAGACAGTTATAATTCCCTTTATTCCCCGTCTATTGGGCTCAAGATCCCACCCCTCGTATTAGACTGAAATGTAAACTTGTGCGACAACTTTACTGTTGATTACGTCAACATAATCTATCACAAGATGGTTTAACACGTTTTGTTCATATTCCTCCAGTGATTTGTGTTTCTTCTTTTGTTAGATTCATTAAAATTTCGTTTTACTGGTTTCAATGTTGAATTGTTATTATTCCACGTTAATAAATACAAATTGTTCAAGTAAATTGTCTGTAATTTTATGTCTTATGTTTTGTTTATGATATTTATTATTTACCTGTTTGGTGTCAGTGAAGTGTTTAGTTTCTTTTCTTTAGTGAAACCACAGCGAAAACATGAGCTTCAACTGCATTTTGGGAGTTTTCTTACTCTCGTAATTTTTATAATATTTGTCTGCCGAGGAAACGGTTTGTGTTTAATGTGTACTTTCAGAATATGAAGAAAAACACTTTAGATGGTCACTTTGCTTTAATCTATATAAAAGCGAAATACCACTCACATACTCACTCACTCACTGACTCACTCGTCACGATTTCTCAAACACTACCGAACGGATTGAAATTAAATTTGGTATGTAGCCTTTCTCTAGGGCCATAGGTGCTCACTAAGAAAGGGTTTGAAAAAATTCGAAATTATAGGGGGGTTTGGGGGGATCAAAGTTATTAAATCACGATTTATTCAAAACTACCGAACGGATTGGAATGAAATTTGGTATGTAGCTTCCTCTAGGACCATAAGTGTTCACTAAAAAAAGGGTTTTAAAAAATTCGAAATTTTAGGGGGTATTTGGGGGATCAAAGTTATTAAATCACGATTTATTCAAAACTACCGAACGGATTAGAATGAAATTTTGTAAGTAGCTTCCTCTAGGGCCATAGGCGCTCGCTAAGAAAGGGTTTCAAAAATTCTAAATTTTACGGGGGAGGGTCAAAGTTATTAAATCACGATTTCTTCAAAACTACCGAACGGATTGGAATGCAATTTGGTATGTAGCTTCCTCTAGGGCCATAGGTGCTCGTTAAGAAAGGGTATAACAAATTTCGAAATTTTAGGAAGGGTTTGGGGGGATCAAAGTAACTAAAATCATAATTTCAGATCTTTTATTATTTTGACAATAGTGCTTTTATTATTTAAGATCTATATATATAAAAGCCAAATACCACTCACTGACTGAACACTTAAAAAGAATACAATTACGTTAAAAAGACTGAAAATACCAACCACCACGGGCAACGCCGTACGGGTCAACTAGTAATCTATATAAGAGACTTTATCCTGACTGGCTGACATTCAATCAACGTGGAGCAAAAACTATTTAAGTACAAATACGAACATTTAAAAGAAGGTCGAGTACGCTCGCTAAGGGAAGATTTTGCTAAATTTTTATTTAAAGCATAAAAATAGTAAAAAATTGTGGTTTTACTCCTAGCTCTATAACACATAAAACAGCTGTTCAGATCAAAAGCTTGGCAACACATGTTTGTTTACATTCATTGCCATAGCCACCAACTTAGCAAATTTAGAATCATTTTATTATTATTCACGACCAATAGCTTTTTTTAGGTTAGATTAACAAGCTAAAAGCAAACACAAACGGAAATCAACGGAAAATACTTACTTTGTCTAATCTTATTAAACGAGCAATTCTTGTACATAAATTTATTTAGTGTATCTCGCTAATGGCTCCAACGATGTGGATGAAAATTTGCGTATAAGGGTTTTTTGACGTCAGGAATCGAATGCGCTAGGTCTTATGTTTGCAAAAATGCGCTAAGTAGCTCTTTTTGCCTATGCAAACTCTGAACTTCTTTTATATACCGCCATTGAAGTCACTAAGTATAGGCGAATAGATACAATCCAGATGTTTTACAAACAGATTTTAATCTGTTAATTTATCATTATTTACCATCTTAGCTTTGGAGTTATTATTAATCCTATATCTGTATTATAAAGAAAACATAACATGATTATGCGTACAGAAGGTCCCAACGAGGTTGGCGTGTGGAGCATGCAGGGGTGTTTCCTACTTATAATTCAATTGAAACATCCGTTGTTACATATTATAAATAAACTAGCTAATTTCGTTAAAAATCCCTAACATGATTTTAGGTTATGCCTACAATGAACCAAAACACGTTTATTTGCAATAAATTTTGAAAATTTATAATCAGGTAATTATTCTTTACAAAATAACATTTTGTTTAGATTTAAAACCTAACAGAATGCTTACTGTTTAAGTCGAACGTCGGATGTTACATGTTATATTGTTTTATTTAGACGGTAATATAAAAATTTGTTTGGAATGTTGAGTATTTAACTAGAAATGATGAAATTACAACGTATGCCGGAATTCGAATTATTGGGGATTGTCCTGTCTATTTTGATCTCTGTCTTACATTAGGTCACAGCTCAATTGTAATTTCCGTGAAAATGTCAGAGTATACAATGATCTGTTTGCATTGGCTTCAACCATGGGTTTTCGCCGGGATTGGGGAGCGAATCTAGCAGGGACGGAGCAATGGTGTCCGGACAGTTCCCCACACTGACACTTCCCCACAGCCCTTGTACGTGGCTACCTGTTTAATGACTCAGAAATAATCTCGACTGACATTTCCACACACATCTCCCGCCCCCCTTGCCCAAGACTACTCTTACGCTATTCGTATACTTCAAGGGAGGTTAGGTTAGGTGTTAGTAATGAAGTACATAGACCGAGCGCTTTTCTTCACGCCAAAGCAGTATTAAGGAGGTGCATTGTCACTGGTGCGGCTGTAACGGTGATCGCTGAAGCCTTAGGGGAGGGGGGGGAAGTGTGTGGAACTGTCAGTCGAGATTATTTCTGAGTTATTAAACAGGTAGTCGCATCCAAGGGCTGTGGGGAAGTGTCAGTATTTTGGGCAGTGTGTGGAAGTGTCAGTGTGGGGAACTACCATGTAATCGGAGCAACTAGTCAGGTATAAGTTAATTGTTTCCTTTTAATTATGTGGCTTTATTTTAAATGTATACAAGGTGTCAAAAAAGTCTCGGTACGGCTTAATATCTCAAAATGCACGAGTCTTATGAGATAGAAATAAAAGCAGTTATTCACAATCATAAAAGAACTACTTTTTGGCGAGTTTGGAATTTTATCCGCCATCTTGGATCCGCCATCTTGGAATGAACTTATTTTTTTCAAATGGGAACGTGGGCATGTGATACATCATTTCGATGTAGAATTTCAAGAGAAAACCAACGGTGAAATTTTCACATTCATATCTTTAACCGATTAAAAATGACGGCCAAAAACATCGAAATCGTGTTTTCCGATTTTGCCCCATTTTGCTGTACTATTTTTTTACTAAAATATTAATTATTTTTCTTTTTGAATTCAGAATTACACGAGCTTTCAAACGATATGCTACACAACTGTATTTAATTCAACCACTCGAAATCAATTTTGAAAAAATAAAAATGGCTGTAACTAAAATGTTTTAAATACTCCCAAATATCGTTGTGTGGCATATCGTTTGAAAGCTTATTTAATTCTGAATCCAAAAAGAATAATAATTAATATTAAAAAGTAAATAGTACTGCAAAAGAGTGGGGGCAAAATCGGAAAACACGATTTCGTTGTTATTGGTCGCCATTTTGAATCGGTTAAAGATATGGATGTGAAAATTTCACCGTTGGTTTTCTGTTGAAATTCTACATCGAAATGATGTATCACATGACCACCTTCCCATTTAAAAAATTAAGTTCATTCCAAGATGGCGGACAAAAATTTCAAACTCGCCAAAAAGTAGTTCTTTTATAGTTGTGAATAACTGCTTTTATTTCTATCTCATAAGACTCGTACATTTTCAGATATTAAGCCGGACCCAGACTTTTTTGACACCTTGTATTTAAAGAGAAATGATTAAGTCTGAGCAAAACTTTAATGTCCAGAAACTGACCATTCTCAATACTTGGAATTAGTATAGGAATGTCAGCTCACCTCGATACTACCCTCCACTAACCCCAATAGTCAGATCGATGACGCGAACCCTCGCTTCCTAAACGGCAGAAAGATTAACAACGACCTCATTGTATTTGATGTAGTGTACGTCTGGCAGAGTAATTTGGTAATGGATTGCATTGCTTGTTATTAGCGAGTTTACATAGGACAGATTGAACTATTGCAGTGTCTCTTATGGTGAGACCTAAGCTCAGGAGTGGTCAATGAGCATCGATCGTGGCCCATAATACGTTCTGGGGTGTCATTAAACATTTTATATACACATATGTGTTCGCACTCTAACGGCCGCATTTCATGATCGATTTGGTCCAAAATTGGTACACAAGTTGGTTTTCTGAGTGAGTCGGACGTGTTTGTTAGCCAAAAAATCCAAAAACAGGAAGCACATTTTTTGACACTAGGTAAATATGTTTTACTATTTTCGTAACAGAATGAAATTTTTTAGGGTTTTATCTAAAGAAATAAATATAGGAGACTATTTTACGTTTCACATTTTGTTTCATACTAGTAGGTACGAAAAATCTAAAAAACATTTACTTCCGGTCAAACAACGTGCTGGTGGTTGTTGAATTTTTGTTAAGAAACTCGTCCGGTCGACTTAATAAAACCCAACGTGTGTACCAAATTTGGACCAAATCGAACATAAAATGCGCCATTACAGGGACGTAGCCAAGGGGGGGGGGGTCCGGGGGGTCCAAACCCCCCTTCCTTTCATTATATCATGTAAAAAGATTAAGTTCACTTTATTTTTCGGTCATATCAAGATGGTAGCAAAGTGCATGGCAGTCAGTGATTGAGATAGGATAGCCTTTTGTTGAGAGATTCCAGTATCAAATTCTCGGTGATTCCGATTATTAAAGTATTCGGAAGGCTCCGATTAATTCCGAACGCATGCGATTCCGAACGTTCGGAATCATCCTGTTAAGAAAACGAAAACGAAAGTCCGATTCCGAGTTCATGCAAGACAATCTAGATCTAGATATTCGGAATAATCTAAAATAGGGGGGTTGTTCTATTTAATTTTTTTTTTTTTGATTGATTTTTCCTTTCGAACGCCTTCCCTCGTGGTTAAAAGATGTCCGATATTAATATGCTTGAACTTAATTTTTTGACTGAAACGCCATTGCTGAGTTATGTTTTGCTTAATAATGAATGACGTGAGTGGGTGAATGAAATATTTTTGGAGAGGGAAGATAGTGGGGAGTTTCATTCATTATTCAGCAGATTATTAGAACAACCCGATAAATTAGAATAGTATTTTAGGATGAAACCCGATACTTTTTTCTACATTTTGAACGGGATCAAGCTATTCATCGAAAAACATTCTAATTTCAGTAAATGTTTAAATGTTTACATGAAGACTTGTAGTGACACTGAGGTATGTAAAATATAGTTTATTATTCACAATACAAATTTATAAAATATTTACAATATTACGAGACGAACACAATTTATTTTTTATTTTAATATTCTACGAGAAATGTTTTTACTGCTTAAATTAATTCTCATTGGTTATAAATTATCTAAGAATATTAATTAAATAAAATAAATTACCAGAAAACGATAAATTTTAACAATAATTAGCAAAGAACAAAAAGAACTATGATGGCAAATACGACTTGATGGATCGGCGGAACTCTGGCGAATAAAAACAAAATATGTTGGTCGGTGAAACTAGGTCGCCAGAGTTCGGTAGTGTACGGCCGAGTGGGCGGTCCTAGTATAACCACTTCAAACGGAATCGCATTGACCACGTATATTTGTTTTTATGTCCGTTGTCGCCCGTGCACGCCCGAGTCGAAAATCGGCTCCAGTGTAACCGTAGCCTAAGCGATTCATCTTTCTTGCATAAGTTAGTTTCCATCAATTATTGGTAATGAACACAGATGGGACAGTTGGGTTGTTAGTTTATCTTATTGTAATAGCCTACTTTCCAAATAATTTGTTAATTATATTTTAGTTTTAATTAGGCCTAAATTTCAGCTCTTTTGGAAACATATATTTTGTGCTTTTGTAAACTTAAATAAACTGTCTAACTAAGGGAAAATTTAGAATACTATGCCTCCTCAAAATATTCAAGTTTGTAGAATAAAATTTATTTTCCGAATTATTAAATAATGTGTGTATTATGTATTTGTATAATTATGAAAAAATTAGGATTAAATTTATGTCTTTTTTATGTAGTTATTGTTATTTGTAGCCTACTATATAGATTTTTTTATTTATTTATTTTTTTTAGACTAAAGAACTTTTAGTTTGTCTTACTGTAATAGCATATTTTCCTAATAATTTGTGAACTATTTTTTAGTTTTAATTTGGCATAATTTTCTGCTCTTTTAGAAACATATATTTTGTGTTTTTGTAAAATAAAATAACTTGCCTAACTAAGGGAAAGTTTCGAATAGCCTCCTGACCATATTCAAGATTATAGAAGAAAATTTATTTTCCGATTTATTAAATAATGTGTAGCTATATTATATATTTGTATATTTATGAAAACATTAGCTTTTTTTAAACTTATTTTGTGTTTTTATAAATTTTTATTCTCATGGAAAAACGAATTCAAGTTCTTAGAAGGAAAAACAAATAATTTTTTCTTAATAAATTTAACATTTAAATTTCACGTGAAAAGGTTTATAATAACTGTGAGTTTAAAGTAATTTAATTTCTTCAAATTGTACGTGAGTTACTCACAAACAGAAAAAAACAAAATTAAAATGCGCAATTTGCGCACGGGCTCTCTAGTATTATACTTAATCCTTATAAAACGAGTTTTTTTTTAGCTCTGGCCTATGTAAAAATACATAAGAATAGTTTAGTGCTTACTTTTTTCTTTTGGTACTTAAACAATTTCTTGGGAAGCAGTTATAGATGGCATAATCATATTATATTATTTTGTTGTATTCAATACTAAAAAGATGTAAACGAGATTTAATTTGTTTGTAAAAAATAGACATGTAAATACAATGATGTTGGTTCAATTTTCGTCGTAAACCTACTATTGACCCCCCCCCCAGGTATACATTTATCAGGAGTTTGGACTGGACCCTCCCCTTCCCAAAATCCTGGCTACGTCACTGGCCATTAGAGTGCGAACACACTTTTTATGGCACCTAAACACGTGTTCTAAAGACCATGATCGGTGCTCATTGACCACTCCTGACCTTAGGTCTCACCATAAGAGTCACTGCAATAGCTCATCTTTCATGTAGAAATTCGCTAACAAATTCGATGATGAAACGTCTAAATAATCTCAGTGTAGCACAGCGCATGCGCATGTACGTGTAAAATAACTATCATTTAAATACATACGTTATAGTATCCTCAGACTAGGATTGTGTCTGGCCTGAAGGGTGTGTCATCGCTTATATTTTACCCCGAACCTGCCTTGGCGGTACAACCAATTCCACTAAAACTAGGTTCACACATTACATAATATAGCCTAACTAAGAAATTTACAACTCCGTAACGGACTGCGTCTCACTTTCTTATAGTTTTACCTAGTCCCCTCAGACACTCCAAGATTGAGGCTACTGTAAACAGTAAACCCTACTGTATACATATAACAGCTGATTTCGTTTATCATCTGTTATACAGCAAAAATAATAATGTTTGTATAAACAAAATCTAGCCTAGATTATACTTTGGGGTTATGTTTACAAGTATACAAATTCAATCAAAACAAACTTCTTATAATGTCTGGATGTTGGTTCTTTTTGTATATGAGTTATAAAACTAATACATGCTATAATATGCTATATGATCGGCTTTGAAATTGTAAATCGTTGGAATCGTTGTATTTTTGCAATCATGTTTGTTTGCTTTATTCTGGACAGCCTAAAAAAACAACTTAGCCTACAAACATAATATATTGGTCTGAATTATTCTACATTTTCATAGAATATTAAATGTTTGAGCTTCTGTTAATTTACAAATAATGCTGAATTTAAACTGTGCATCATATACAGTAGTTATCATTGTAAAGGTTGTTGGCCGGAAATTTTATAATTTAAAAATAATTTCAAAGAACGTTTAGGCCTGTAAATAGTAAAAATAAAGATATTTGTCTATTTAAAATACCATTTAAATAGCTGATTTTTAGTGAACAAATGAAACTGATTTTAACGAAAAATAGAACTTTTAATAACATTTTTCTAGCAGTTTTTAACAGCTTGCAGAAATTGTTGGAGGTTTGAATCCGTCTATTAACGTTGGCTAAAGCCTTGTGTCCTTCCTTTTCCGTTCTTCATTATTCCTGCGGGCATAAAATAATAATATTAAGGAAAACCCAAACTTATTTTTTAATGTGTTCATTGTAATTTTCTTTTCATTAAAAGTGCGTTTACATTCTTACCAAGTACTACTCTACAACTTTTTACAGATATTTTGATTAGTTTGATTGCATGAGTTCAAATAAAGAAAAGCACCATTAAAAAAATGTTCGAAATTGTTTTGTTGCATTTTAATTATACAAGGTATCTCGCAACCATTCTAGCAAACTTTACCATGTTATTCAGCAGGTCAAAACTAGCAAATAATACAATATAACCTGTGTCCTATCTTGCTTAGTTTAGACGTTGTCTGTCTGTATGCCTCTTTTGAAAAAAACATAATATTATCTCATGAACGGTTTAAGATGAATTCATGAAACTCACATGCATGAAAGTTTATCACATTGGTCTACACAAATGCACACAATTTTATTTTGCCGAAGTTATTCGCTTCAAGATGTCATATGTTTAAACTTTTCAAAGTAAAATATTTAAAAGAAATAAAGACAATACGAAAAAATTTTTAAATAAAAAATGTAGACAATTTAAAGGCAAATCCAATAATGTATAACTTTTTATCATTGAGTCAAGGGTAACTGAGAAAATACAATAATTCTGGCTGAAAGTAGTTTTCGGTGATTAACTACATCATGGAAAGTGACCCTGGGAACTATTTTCAGCCAGAATTATTGCATATGCTCAGTTATCCTTAACTCATGATAACAAGTGACACCATTGGATTTGTCTAAATTTTTTTATCTTACAATTTTTGAAGTTATACTTCTTTGCGCCCGTTGTAATCGGGATGGGGTGTCGGTCGAGAAACCGCGTCACGCATTAGGATTAAAATCCAAAAGTGCCTTTTTATACCTTTTCTCTACAAGAGATACCTCAAGAGTCTCGGTAGGTGAGTGGTTAACGCACTCGACTTCCACGCTAGAATCCCTGGTTCGATCCCCGGCTGGGAATTTTTTTTCAAACATTATAGGAAAGTATACGAATATACGAATGGCTAAAGAAGTATAACTTCCACCGTCTGGTCCGACGCAGACCCAATTTTTAATTTCGTAAGTCTTTAGTTTGAACCGCCGCCATCTTGAAACTGATAACTTATACAACATTAAATTTTGCACATTTACAGTAAACCAAAAACCGCGTACAGACAACTTCCAAACTAAGCAAGATAATTGTATTGTTTGCTAGTTTTGATCTGCTGTATGACATAGTAAAGTTTGGTAGAATGTTTGCGATACAACCACTTAGCTCGATAGGAAATTAAACGGGCTACGAAAATTTACTCTTGAAGTTTTTTATAAAAATTTAGTTTTTATCTATACTTATAAAAGCCAAATACCATTGACTCATTGACTCACTGACTCATCACAGTTTCGCCAAAACCACGAGGACTACAAACATGAAATTTGGCACTAATACTCTTTATAGGCTCTAGACGCGCACTAAGAAAGGGTTTCCGAAAATTCGAAATTTTAGGGGGGTTTGGGGGGTCAAAGTTACTAAATCACGATTTACCAAAACCTACCGAACGGATTGGAATGAAATTTGGTATGTAGCTTCCTCTAGGGCCATAGATGCTCGCTATGAAAGAGTTTTAAAATATTCAAAGTTTTAGGGGGGTTTGGGGGATCAAATTTACAAAATCACGATTTCTCTAAAACCATGGAACGGGTTGGAATGAAATTTGGTATGTAGCTTCCCCTAGGGCTATAGGTGCTCGCTAACAAAGTTTTTCAAAAAATTCGAAATTTTAGGAGAGGTTTGGGGGGTCAAAGTTACTACAAAAAACCATCGAATGGATTGGAATGAAATTTGGTATGTAGCTTCCTCTAGGGCCCTAGGTACTCGCTAAAAAAGGGTTTTAGAAAATTCGAAACTTTAGGGGGATTGGGG
>JAGFPH010000457.1:100237-111870 GCA_018207615.1 Philaenus spumarius
GGGGGGGGGGGGGGGGTAAAATTTACTACAAATCCCCATAAGAAATCCATAGTGTAATATATTTATTGATATAATATATTTTTCGTTAATATACACTTAACTTTGTTTTGTCTATCCGTGCAAAGCCGGGTCGGGCCAGCTAGTTTCATAATATAATCGAGTTGTTGACGTATTTTAGTTATTCTCCTTTAAAATGTTTAAATGGCCGCCTTTTTTAAACGAATTGTTGGAACTAGTTGCTTATTTTTTCAAAGTAGGTCTTGGCATCGACGAGTACCGTGCAAAATGTTAACGCAATCACAATCACTATGACGTCGCCTTTGACGCAACGTTATATTTACCGATTTGTTGGTACAACTTTCTCGGAAACTATTTCAGATATCTTATTCAAGTTTTCAGGTACATATTAATAAAAATCTTTTTCACCACACTACGATGTTTTCAGCTATTTTCGGAACGTCATTTGGAGGCCGAAAGTAGCTCTTTTCTGCCCTAGGGCCGTAAAGTCAGCTGTTCGTTTATTCAATTAAATATGAACGTATATCTCAACACAATTTCGTTATGAAATAGGCCCATATGGCAAATGATTCAATAGGTATTGCCGACAGACTAGTGGCACACACATAATTGTTATTTTCACCGTTGCCTAGCAACTGAGGTAAAACTACATTCCATAGCTAGCCAGTTTATAACCTCAAAGTTTCATTTTCATGTGTGCTAAATAAATATTCTTTTTTAATTTTATAAAGTGTTTATTTTATTGTGTAGTGTGGTGAAAAATAGCGTTCGCACCACGGCCGAAAGGGTTTTGCAGCTCTCGATCGTTTTAAGTTCTCGACTCCGTCTCGAACTTGAAACACGATCTCAAGCCTGCAAAACCTCATTTTCGGGCCTAGGTGCGAAATACACTATTTCATTATTGTATATTACCTGTGAGATGAGACTGATATTACATATTTTAAAAAAAACTAACATAACCACAAAACACACATACATAATTTGTAAAGTTAATTTTCATTGAAATGACTTGTAATGTAGTAACACTTGGACTGTACTGTAAAAAATTTTCAAGTATCTAATTTAACCGTTTGTGAAATATGTGTACCTAAACAGATGTTTTTACGAAACCAGATCTTTGAAATTGTTTTACGATTGTATTTTCAACAGTAATTTCGTTTTAACCACAATGTTAAAATGGTTGCAATAAATTTTTGCAGTTTTCTATTTGACAGATTCTACAACGCAAACCGATGAACCGATTTTAATTAAATAAGTCTCTTGTAATAATTCAGTAGACTAAATCATTTTGAAAACCATGTTGAAATTAAAATGGTAAACGTTCAACGTTGGAATTTCTTTATATTGGGTTTTTCTTATTTTATCTACAACAAACGTCTTTGTAGCGTGAGGAAACTTTGGCAGATGTTTTCGTCTCGACGTTTATAAAGAACAGAGTGTACTCAAGGGAGTTGAGAGATGTTGACCACGCAAAGCTGCAGCATCAGGCTGATGCCAAATCGATATACCGGCACCGGCTAAGAATACTCGGCCAACTCTCCTCAAGCTCCTCCGGGCTAAAAATAAAAGCTTCTTGCCAGCTGGGTATCTCCTAGAACCGGCTCCGAGTCTAGGTACAAGAAACGTTTCACCAAACAATGTAAATTCGTTCCGCTCGTCTTGCGCAAGAGACCTATTTACCGTGCTCGCATTGGTTCTAGAATACTAGTACGGGTAATGTGATACAAAATAAGGCGTTTGTTAGAATGAATAGATACACCCAGGTGAGCTATTTTTTCCAAAAGTATACCAATTTCCACCCTCCGGAATAGGGTTGGGGTGGGGGGTTGAAAGGGGTTTTTTGCTACAGTGGGAAATGATGGACTTTTTACATAAACTAAGGTTCTTTTTAGCATAAGAGTGAAGTAAAAATGTCACGCCCTTCCACCCCCAACAAGGGAGGGGTGGGAGGTTAGGGGGTGTAAAGGAAAAATAGTGGTTTAAAATAGCGTTTTATACTAGTGGCATGCCCAAAACTACAATTTCTGAAAATTACATATGATTTTTATATTTATATTAACAAGGAATCTAAAGCATTTACATGCGGTCTGTAATTTATAATGTTCTCGAACGTTCCGAAACAGGAAAATCCTTAAATGGTCTGAACAGTCTGGTACATTCTGTACTATTCTAGAACATCCTACAACATTTTCCAACATTCTGGAAGATTCTATAACATTCTACTACATTTTCCAACATCTAGAAGATTCTGTAACATTCTACAACATTTTAAATCATTCTAGAAGATTCTGGGATATTCTAAAACATTCTCTCTGTTACATTCTTGAACATTCTACAACATTTTTCAACATTCTAGAAGATTCTGGAATATCTAGAAACTTCTCTCTGGACAATCCTGGAATATTCTAGAACAAACTACAACATTTTCCAACATTCTGAAAGATTCTGGAATTTCTAGAAATTTCTCTCTGAAACATTTTGAATATTCTAAACCATACTACAAAATTTTCCAATATTCTAGAACATTCTGGAAGATTCTACATTTTCCAATATCTCTAAGATTCTATAGTATTTTAAAACATTTTAAAATTCTTGAATATTATAGAACATTCTCTCTGGAACATTCTAGAACATACAACAACATTTTCCAACATTCTAGAACATTCTCTCTGGAACATTTTGGAAGATTCTATAACATGTTAGAACTTTTCCAACATTCTAAAACATTATAGAATATTCTAGAACACTATTGGAATATTCTGGAAACTTCTAGGACATTTAGGAACATTCTGACCAGACTCGGCCACTCAGCAATCGATTCACATCTGCTTCACCGACTGCCCATAACAAGTCCATACTTATCCTCCGAACCCAACCCCTGCAGTTACAAACCGAAACTTTCTTCATATATAGGGCACGGAGGGCTACCATACAATATAACCTCATTGGGCTGCGAAGGTGGGTATCGGAGTTATAGCGGCACGCACAGACAAACCACGCTTACATTTACTATATATATTGATGTGTGCCAAAACCCATATCAAATTGCTGCACACTCAGCTGAGAGAAGAGAATGCGGAACGTTATTTTGTCATATGCATTAGGAAACTATTGCCAAATTATAACAGATTGTCGGAAGTAAAAAAAGTAACGTTTTGGCTCGATATATTGTTCTTGTTTAATCTATTGATCCACCCGCGCTAACTTTTAGGCGAACTTACGTATTAAAGTATCGTGAAAGTTAGGTCCTTCACCATTTTGTCTCTGGCTAGTCCAGCTTGTATTTTGTAACTCGTAAGGTTCGGAAGGAGTTACAAAATATTTCTAAGTTGACAGCAGCTCTCCAAGTGGCAGAGCTGTGCACTACTAGCATTGAGTTTGTGTGCGTTTCATTCTTCCTCAGCAAATATAGGACAGCTTCATTCTGGAGGAAACTAAAAGGTTACAGACGTAACCCTGACTGTAAACGTACTGGAAAACGTATGCATGACAATGTATGTGAGTATGAGTTATTAAACACAGCTTTTTCTCACACATTCAAAATTAACGGATGTATTACTTTACTAGTATTCTTCCGCGAGCAACAAGCTGATGTAATAACCACCAGAGTGCAGGCTAAACACTTGAGTAGGAACACAAATTCAGCGCGTACATGCTTCCACACAATTTGCTAAAGCAGATTTTTCGTCATGAATTATTGAAATCACTTTTATTTGAAAGATCGAATGTGGTGAGTTTTTTATATTTTTGCAATGTTGAATGAGAATAAAAATCGCAAACTTTGATTTTGAGTTAACTCAAAGAACAAATTTAAAAAACGAAATGATATCCACATTCGGACTGTCCTAAACTTTAAAATGACATATTCAGAATCATTTTCTGATCATTATTACTCCAGTATTCTTTTTACGCGTTTGACATTGCTCTGTATGTATGTCTGTATGTATGTCTGTATGTATACAAAGTTAGAGAGAAAACTATTCAATCGATTTCAACCAAATTTGCACCAGACATGTCAAGTATTCCTGTATAGATGCACAAAAAAGGGTTGTGAAAAATTTTGAAAAACAACCCCCTTTTTGTTCTAAAAACCCCCAAAAAATCAGTTATTATTTTTTTATAAAAAAACGGCTCTAACGATTTTGATAAAATTTGGCTTATTTGTAGCCTTTAAGGTGCCCTACCATATGCAAAAAACCGCATATTTCTAAAAATTCTCGTTTAACTAATAATAATAATAATAACTGATTTTTGAGGGTTTTTTGGCCATAAAGGGGGTTGTTTTTCAAAAAATTTCAAAACCTTTTTACGGGCATCTATAAAGACCTAATTGACGTGTTTGGTACAAATTTGTTCGAAATCGATCGAATAGTTTTCTCTCTTGATAATAATAATAATATTTATTAGTTAATCTCCAACTTTAATAAAAAATCACCTCTCCTACCCCACCCTACAAGTCACAGTGAATCTGTTTAATAATTTAAATATGTTTGTGAGAAAGTATGTGCCAGTTCCTGGTACCGTTTATTTTTGTTGAATTTGTGAAGTTTGCACATTTAAAATTTTATTTAAGTTCACTTTGAGTAACGTAGGTCTCTTATACGATCATGCAGACTAGATATTACAGTACATATTATTACTTAACTAAACAAACCATATATTGTAGGTTATACACACTTGATCGCTCCGCTTACCAACCCTCCACCCTACTCGCGGCGAAGCAAATGCAAACAGATTATTTTATACTCTAATATTTTCACGGAAATTAAGATTGATTAGGAAAGTGGCACTTTGTGTAGGGTGGTGGGGTTAGCGGTGACCTGGATCCTAATGCATGCGCAGTAGGGCCAGAGTTTTTGCGAGGATGGCAGTAAGTTTTTTTATGTAATACAGAGATTTACAATAAAATTCAATCATGTTACTTTATTTTGTCATTTGTGTTTTCTGTTGTTCATATAAGTTTCTCTTTCTTAGTGTTTTACTTTATACCAAAGTTTATTATTTTTAACCGTGTGGTGCTTATTATACTGGGCATACGACAGGGTCAAGGTACTGCTACCTCCACCAACCAGCTTCTGTCAAAGTGCCTCTGTCCTAATCAATCATCATTTCAAATAAGATATCGGAGTATACAATAATTTGCATTTGCTTTGCCGCAAATGTGGATGGGGAGCTATTGACAAAGCTGCGAGTCGCCACTGGTTTTGGTGAGCAAGGAGCGGATTTCCCTAGTTTTACATGAAAACATAAAGATGATAATATCCTTTAAATAAAATTTTGATAAATATGACAAAATGTATATTAATTGTAATTATCATTAAAGTTTCGTTTAAAGGACCGCCATTTTGTTAACAGTCCTATTGTCTGTACACGCTAAGTTGTCTGGGCCGGCGCTGCGGTGGCACTAGCGACCAAACAATTTATAACCAACGTGCCACTAGCGATCCGGAGGGATTATAAGGGTTTCCGAGGGGCCTAAGTACACAAACGGGAAACATACTGTGACTAGAGGCTATATATTAGAACTTCGGGCAATGTTTTTTTTTTTTGGTAATGCTTGCATTTGTGTTACTGTATACAAAACCTTCCAGCCATTGTTAAGTAGTATTAGTCTTAAACGAGAAATGTTTGCTTGGTTGGCGGCTTGCACAATGATCTCTTAACTGACCCACGATATAGACATTTCTTGTAAATGTTTGAAAAGTTCTTATTTGAATGGTTAAAATACAAAATTTCAATTGTATTTCTTTATGCCAAAACAGTTCTCAATAACATGAAACGATCTTGAAACGAAACAAGATACTAAGCTCTAGTTTGCACCATTCTGTTTCTGTTTTAATGAGCTTTTCAATGGTGAATTACATGACCTTCCTTTTATATTTGAAATTTTTAATCCCCCAACCCCCCTCAAGCCCTCCAAAATCATAAAGGTTCAGATGAACCCTCTGCATATTTACGTACATTGTAGCGCTACCTGATTATTCGTACCTAATGTAGCGTACGTATTATGTAGAGGTGACACGCCCAAATCAATCGTCACTCCGCGTCACCGTGTACCAAATTGATCTCTAATTTCTGAAGACTAATAAGGTCGTTTTTTATATTTTTCCGAACTTTTCAAATATGTAGAAGAAAATTTTAAATTGTGAGTCAGATAAAAAAAGTTAAGTGCTCTATTAGGCGATGCTAATATGTGAATTAAAATTAAAAAACAGTAAAATTATGCAAAACATCTCAAACCTTTAGACCAGGTAACTAGTCATATCCCGTCAGCTTGGAAGCGAGCCAACCACCGTTTGCTTTACTTCCGCCCTCCTACCCTCAAACCACAGATATGAAAAGTTACCTGGTCTCACGAGATTTGAACCCGGTATCTACTGATCAGGAAGACACCACGTTACCTCTCGGCTACGAAGGCTTGTATAGAATAGAATGCTCTTAGCTACTTTACAAAGCAACCATATTGCCTATCTCGCCCCTTGTATCGAAGTACTAGTACACAAGTTTACAGTATTTTCAACACTCAAAGTGAATTCTCCTGCATTCTAACGGCCAAATAGGGAACTAAATTACATAGGACTGACACAGATATGAATCATCATGAATTTAAGTCTGAACACAGGCAAATTTGCCGATTTAAACGTAATATTTCGGTTTGACTCATTTATGCATCACTATGCATTTAAGGGTTAAAATAGGAGGGGAGGTTGTGATGAAGGTCTTTGCATTTGTAACAGGCCTCCATATAGTACCAATGTACTGATTGAATATTTAAAAAATAATTCTAACTAATCCATTAAGTGTTTTCCTAAATTTTCCTAATGTCTGAAGCACTTTTGTCTCACAGATTTTAGCCAAAAACTCTTCATTTGCAGAACTGCAAAATAACATGTTAAAATTATAAATCTATCTATACATAATTAATTTGCTAGGGGTTATTTTGTGAGTAGAACTCCTCCTAGAGTTTTTAACCAATTTTGATGTTTTTGGTGTCATTTTACAGAGCTCACTCTGAAGTTGTGCTTCCCTTAAAATGAGCTCAATGTATGTTAAGGGCTTCGCCCCAGTGGCCCTCAAAGTTGCCATGTTAATCTTATGGAAGGTCAATCTTAAGGAAGAAGAAGAAAGATTTCTTTTGATTTTATCAGGGGCACAAAAAACAGCTGTTCGTATGAAAAGCTTAAAACAGCTGATTTTGATCAACAGCTGATTTTGATCAACAGCTAATTTTGATCAACAAATGATTTGGATCAAAAACTGAATATGATTTTAGGTTAGGTAAATCAAGCAATAGCGAAGCATTGCCATGTCCACTAGTCTGTTATTATTCTGTAAAAGTCAACCGATTCCCACTTTATTTATCTTATTTTTCTCAGCACACTTAACTCTTTAAATTTAATGGAAGGTTGTATACAACAATTTTGAGTTGCCCTTCAAACCCATTATTTCAGACGGAAGGTGAAAATTGACCACCACGACGAAGAGTACTTCAAGCGGTCATGTAAACGTTTCCCAAAGGGCGTTCGATTATTTTTACCCATTCAAAAGTTGTGGGGAAGACTTTTTGATCGCACTATATATAGTTGGTTGGTTTAGTGCCTAGTGCAAATTCCTTAAAATATACCCTGTATTGAACAGTACAGGGATAGCAGATGCTTGAATTCACTTCTTACGCCTACTTATGATTTGCAGAGTGGAATAACTTGCACGTGAGCCCTCGCAGCGCAGTAGTACTAAAGGAATGTTATGAATTTGGTTAAACTCTGTTGAAACATTCCTGTCTCGAGAGAAACAATGCTGGTGTGGCAACGCAGCCGTGACGTCACTGATAACAACTGTAGCTAATTAAACCTTATGGAATCCATAGCACCGAGTGTCGAGACGTGGCCTATTTCCTCGAGTCTTATCAGTAACACTTCGGTCTTGCAGACTTTTTGTAGGACTGATAACACGAACACTTTGGTTATGAGGAATATCAAAGGAATATTACTTTCTTTCAAAATTAATTTTCTTTATTATTATTGCTGTTTTAGTGTTTTTTTCTTTCGTGTACCACATTCATAGAACACTGTGGGAGTCCCCTGTGTGCTTCGCACGCCAGATCTCGTGCTCGCTCAGATCACCTAGCGATACTGTTTGAAATAATTCGATCAAGAAGTTGGACCAAAGAACCACTGACGTGAGTTGAGCGAATTTACAAAATTAAGTTTACATGTTTTACCGTTTCAACCAACTCTTTGGGAAATTGGTCTATTCAAGAAGACGCTGAATATCTGGCTCCATGTACGAAATGAATTAGTAGAATTTGTTTGCACCTCGGCACCCATCTTAGGCGCTGATTCGTTTCGCTCGCAATCGACCTTGTTGCCTCGGATTGTAGACTGCTTCGCTTCGCTCTCAGTGGACAAACTCGCTTTTTAAGGTTCGTTAATGGTATTTTACGTTTTGACCGATTTTAGCGGAATAGGCTATAAGGCGCTGAATAGCTGCCTCGTGGTTGAAATATGTTAATAGAATTTCTTTACACCTCAGCCTCCAACCTTGGCTCACGCACTGTTTCGTTCCGCTCGCAGCGAGTTTGCAACCCGGCCGTCGGTCTCAGATCTGAAGCTGCACCACGTGAATTTAAACAGCGTACTTTTATGGTATTTTACGTTTTGATCGATTTGGGGGGGGGGGCAGGCGGGCGTATAAGAGGGTATAAAGAACAAAATGTGCAGAATAATATCCTATATTAATTTTGTTTAAATAAAACCCCAAAAAGTGTCATTTTAATCATTTTAATAAAACTCTAAAAATCTTTACTTCCTGTCAATAAACGTGCTTCCGGTTGTTGGATTTTTTTTGGTAACGGACTCATTTAATTTAAGCGACTTGTAAAACCAACGTGAGTACAAATGTGGTCCAAATCGGACTAAATGAGGCCGTTAAGCTGCGTTTACACTTGTGTAGACGCTATTCCACCCCTGAGTAATTGCGGGGTGAGGGCCCTCGGTGTCGGGAAAAAAGCGCCCAGCGAAAAAAGCGCCCAGCGAAATAAGCGCCCATCTCGAAATTCTACCTGCACCTGCGAGGTCAACCCTTCAGTGAAATTAGAGACCAGCGAAATACTACCCCCCGGAAAACTACCCCCCCCCCCCCAAGCAGGTTCCTACAATTATACTGTTATCGGCAACATACTGTGACTAAAAAGTTAGGTTAGTCCTCTAGTTTTTTTTTATTCTAATACTAAACAGTTTAGGTTAGTCCTCTAGTTTTTTTTGTTATTCTAATTATATCGAAACAGGTTCCTACAATTATACTGTTATCGGCAATATACTGTGACTAAAAAGTTTAGGTTAGTCCTCTAGTTTTTTTTTTATTCTAATACTAAACAGTTTAGGTTAGTCCTCTAGTTTTTTTTTTTTTATTCTAATCATATCGAAACAGGTTCCTACAATTATACTGTTATCGGCAACATACTGTGACTAAAAAGTTTAGGTTAGTCCTCTAGTTTTTTTTTAATTCTAATTATATCGAAACTTGAGTGTGCGTTAGTAACTACACTAAATTCCACGGTCACCGTACTGTACAGGTCTTACGGGAGATAGTCATGCTACTACCATTGGGGGTGGGCGGGACTCCGTGTAGTTTGGGCGCTTATTTCGCACATTCCGAGATGGTCGCTTATTTCGCTGGTCGCTTTTTTCATACATTCGGGCCCTCGCTGCGAGCCGGAGCTCAGTCGGTTTTTGTCCGCGCATCAAAGGGTTTCGCGCATCGAGTTTCGTTCAGTGTAAATGTTATCCCCATAGTTTCGCGAGGAATGAATCAACAACAGTGCTTGCAGCATCATCAATGGGTTCCTGTACCATTTCTCTCATAAGGTTGTTTCCATATTAGCTTCTTCCAAGGAATAATTGTTTGCTCCACCATCGTCGAGGGCGGCGATTTTTCTTCTTTCCTTTCTTGCTCAAAAATAACATTGATATGACGGAAAACGCGGCTGCAGCTGCTGGAGGGCCAAATTAAGTTTCCATGTTGGCTGCGAAACTAGAACTGAAGGCGGCTTGCCCCACTCGCGCTATTTTCACTCTGAATGGCACTCTGTTTTTGTAATGCGAAATTTACTCGAAGCGAGTAAGTTTCGCCCCAGTGATTTTCGCGAGGGAGTTTCGCTAGTGTAAACCCAGCTTTAGCGTGCCAACACATATATTAATGACACCACAGAATGTGTTCTGGGGCTCATGACGGTGCTCATAAACTGTCCCCGATTTTAGGTCTCACAATAATATCTCATGATGCAATATCTCATCATCCTATGGAAATTCGCTAACTGAAAAGGTTTCATCCTTGTCTAAAGCTATAACCTAAACACAAAGAAAAACTTAATTTCAGATGTCTTATGGTTGTGCCATACATTGTTTCTTTGTAATCGATGTCTTTTTAAATGGGCCACCATTGGTATCTTGTAAAATAGATCTTTAGTTTGAATGATATAGAACATTTAATGAGTATTTTAAAGTAATATTTGTATACCTTCTTCAGTAATATTATGTAATATATATATGTATGAATGTTTGTTTATTTGGATGTGTATATATTTATATGTTTTTGTATATATTTATATGTTTTTGTATGTATGCGAATTTGTATTAAATGAGACAATGTATATTGTGTTGATTGTGGGTGTTTTTTGCTCGCGTCGGTGATCCTTGTTGATCAATGATCAGCGGGGATCGTTGGCGTGGGTGGGGATCGCCTATGGGTGACATTGTGAAATTGATTTGTGGCTAAACTGATTGATTGTGAATTATTATGAATGATTTTTTTTTTATATAATGGGGCATAGCGTATCATTGTAGTTTAGTGTGTGACGGTGTGTGTGTGTGTGTTTATTTGTATGTAGAAATGCAAATGCTAAAGGCAGCTACATTTTGTTATTCAGTAAAAATTTTCAGAATTAATGATTTTTTTTGAAAATTTTACAAAAAAAAAAGCCCGACAATTTATTTAGCTTTCCACGGTTTCTATTCTTTTCTTTTCTTTTAAAAGAGGTGTACCTCATCACAGGCATAGCCTTTGAGGGTTTCATTTGGTAGAAAGACATAGAGATATTTTTTTGAATTTGAATTTGTAAACAAAATATAAAGGACAACGATATTATTATAATTGTTTTAATTATTATCTTATATATAAAATTCTCGTGTCACAATGTTCGTTCCCGTACTCCTACGAAACGGCATGACCGATTCTCATGAAATTTTGTGAGTATATTGAGTAGGTCTGAGAATCGGCTAACATCTATTTTTCATACCCCTTAGTGATAAGGGCTACGCCCCAGTGGCCCTCAAAGTTTCAATGTTAATCTTATGGAAGGTCAATCTTAAGGAAGAAGAAGAAAGATTTCTTTTGATTTTATCATGGGCACAAAAAACAGCTGTTCGTATGAAAAGCTTAAAACAGCTGATTTTGATCAACAACTGATTTGGATCAAAAACTGAATATAATTTTAGATTAGGCCTACAATGAACATTTTTTTTTTTTTAATGAACTAAAACACTTGGGCTAATTATTAGTATCAGGTTGATTTGTCTATCCGTGCAAAGCCGGGTCGGGCCAGCTAGTATATATAT
>JAGFPH010000457.1:121870-136217 GCA_018207615.1 Philaenus spumarius
ATTCTTAACAGATGTGTCGGAGAGTGTAGGACTTGTCTTTTAGACATCCCAAATTTGCTTCTCGCTGGTGGAGGAGTTTTCTACTGGATGCAATTATTGCTCTGTTGCATTTTGTCTATTTCGTGTAATACGAAAGTTAAATTTAATACTTTAATTAAATTGAAATGTCATGAAATGGGGCTTTAAAATTTATAATTAACTAGAAGACTCCGCCTCCTGCTCGCTTCGTTCACCAAACCCCGAGGCGAAGCAAATGTAAACAAATTATTGTATTAGGACAGAGATTGTATATTTTTATGTAGAAGAAAGACAATTTTCAAGTTATAAAATTAGAAGAAAATGTGATACGGTAAAGCAGTATTTAAAACTGGTCAAATAGGCCTAGGAAAGAATAAAGTTGGCATAATTTTAATAGTGATGGGTGTTTGAATTATGATATATTAAACCTTTTTCGTTGTTTGTGTTTGCTGTTGCCAAACCTAAAAAAACTGTTGGTTGTGAAGAATAATGTTACCTGATTCTAAATTTTCCAATTTGGTTGCTATGGTAATAAATCAAACGCTTTCAAGAAACGTTGGTTCAGTATAGGCATAACCTAAATTGTTGTTAAGCTTATGATCCAAATCAGCTTTCTTAATTGTAACATGTAACACCAGATGTAAGAATTGCAATACAGTAAGCCTTTTTCGTTTATTAGCGAATTTAAATAGGAAAGATGAGCTATTTGCAGTGACCCTTATGGTGAGACCTAAGGTCGGGAGTAATAAAGTAGCACCGATCAAGGTCCCCAGAACACGTTTTGGGGTGTCATTAAAAGTGTTATACATACGCGTTTGCACTCTGACATCCTCATTTTAAGTACGATTTGGTCTAAATTTGGTGCGCACGATGGTTGTCTAAGTCGCTCGAACGAGTTTTTAAGACAAAAATCCAACAACCGGAAGCACGTTTTTGACCGATAGTAACTATTTTTTTCGTAGTAGAATGAAACTTTTTTAGGGTTTGTCTAACGCAATAAATAGAGGATACTGTTCTGCACTTTGTTTTTTTACACGATCTCATAGATCGTTTGGTTGTCAGTAAAGACTTGTAAAATTGTCGCGGAACTGTCAGTCGCAGCCCTGGTAGGTTGGAGGAAGCCTTTGTATGTAAGCTGATTATATAGACTGCAGTAGGCTACTTTGACAAGTAAGCCATATGGTACGTAGGCCTACGTGCTTCGGCTATTGAGGCAAAATGTATCGCCGTACAAGGCACATCAGCTGTATTTTCCAATAACAGTGTCGGTACGGATGCAAGCGATCCTGAATTCAATTTTTATTTCAAATTCACCAATAACCAAAACCACATTAATCTGCTGTCCGATGGCAAAACTTAGTAAGTCACTTTTTTTGAAAATTTAGTTACTACATTAGTACAGCTCAAATAGCAATACACATGTTGGTAAAGTAAATTAGGTTTGGGGGGAAATTAACATCATAGTTTTGTATTTTAAGTTTTGTTAGACCTAGCAGGCTTGACTAATTTTCTTATTTTTACAACTTTTAAACACAGTAAGTCAGAAATAAATATCCAAGGAGTTGCTAGGTTTATATTTTGCATTACGGACATACCAGGATTTTAATCGATTTCGTAAATTTTAAGTCGACTCGTAGCTTTAATGCTGTCGAAAGGTTTCAATACTTTCTGCTAATCCTGTATGTTGATTGATTGATCTGTAGAGACTGCATCAATCGGTCAAATTGAGTAAACGTAGTTTGATAGTTCAAGTGGGCGAAGCCAAGTGCGCTGGCTAGTTCTGTAAAAAGACGCAGCCAATGTTTGGGAATCTCTTCGCTGTATCAGCCAAACAGTCTTCAGCTCCCTAAAATAACTTTAAGTATGCAGCTTGTGGCAAGCTTGCATAACTACTTGAGAAGGTCGGTGTTCGTTCCCAAGAATCTGACATCATTGCCTGAACAAGTAACATTAACAAAATTATCAAATCAACTTAACTATTTAATTGGAAGAAGGGATGACGGGTGTTTTTGAAGGTATACTTCTTTGCGCCCGTTGTAATCTGGATGGAGTGTCGGTCGAGAAACCGCGTCACGCGTTAGGAATAAAATCCGTAAAGTGCCTTCTTATACCTTTTCTCTACAAGAGATACCTCAAGAGTCTCGGTGGATGAGTGGTTGACGCACTCGATTTCCATGCTAGAATCCCTGGTTCGACCCCCGTCTGGGAATTTTTTTTCAAAAATTATAGGAATATACGAATGGCCAAAGAAGTATAACTTCCACCGTCTGGTCCGACGAAGATCCAATTTTTTTTAAGTAGGCGAACGTTTCTAAATAGAAGATTTTAAAATTTATTTGTTTATTAAAACTGGAGAAGGCCTTCGCCTGGGGAAGACGCTAGTTGGAAAGGACCAACAAATGTAATAGCTAGTCGGAGAGCTAGTTAGGGAAGATTCTTGCCGTTGCCTTTATGTGTGAAAGTTAGTACGTCGGACCAGCAGAGGAATTGTTATACTAGAATGTTTTAATAAACGTTTGAAACTATTCTGGTATCATCAACTTATTGAAGAACGTTCCTTCACCACAACCATCCTGACAACGCCTGTACGTCACCAACAGGACCGACGGCACACCCAAAAACGAGTTTTCCGCTGCGAGTGGAAGCTGGAGGCTTAGGTGCGAACAAATTCTACTAATATATTTCGTACACACAGACCTTTGTGAGTATATCAATTTCCCAAATAGTTAATTGAAACACTAAAACATATAAACTTAATTTTGGAAATTCGCTCAACTCACGTCAGCGGTTCAGCTGCGTGGTCGAATTATTTTTTATTTTCATCGATTCAAAATACAACGATGCAATGAATACATTTGGGTCCTTGTTATTCTCATAGGATTGATTCAATGTATCGAATCGTGAACATCCATGTATATCGAATATCTGTAACTTGTAGTTTGATGTAAAGTACGGTAATCATTATGCATTTATGTATTATAGAATTTTATAAAGTGCAAATTGCGTGTGTTCCTGTTTTTTTATATATGTATTTTATTAATTGACGTTAAAGCTAATGCCACACCGACATCCGCCTCTACCGCCGAGGGACGGTAGCGCGCGGACGTTTTACCACAAGCCAGTCCACACCAAAAGTACCGCGCCCGCCCGGGAGTTTTGAAGTGGGAGTGGTCAAGCTCATCTCGGCGACTTTTGCTTTTCGAATTTCCATTCTTTGGTATTTTTTGAGCCCTGTCCACTCTTTGTCTTCTTCCGCAAAGTAGCATGTTTTTGGAAGTAATTGCATGTTTATTTACTGTATTTTCTAGCACATACAAAATGGATCGTAAATTTTGTTATCCCCCTGTGTTCTTTTTTGTAAAATACAAAAAAACATACATCTACAAACAAAAGAAACATGTTCAATTAAATTTTAAACTGTAATTTAAAAACTCAAGTTTAAACTGAAGCGCATGCTTCCCGTGGTGTTAAAACTAAGCATGAGTTTAGTTTGTTTGTACTTACTTTCTTTTTCTAGAATGTGGGCAATTTCCTCCCACTCCTTATCCTTCCGTGTAGCGTCTTTGTAGAGTTCTCTTTTAATGTCCCACAACATCGGCCTTTTCCGAACTTCTTCAATAAGTTGTTCCATGATGGCAACAAGAAAACAATAAAACACAACGTCAAATAAGGATCACAGTCGCGACGTAGTGCTGATGGCGCGACAAGGGAGATGGCGATGGCTTTGGCCGTTCGAGGCGCACCCCTGCGCATGCTCAAGACCACACTCCCGCCTCGGTAGTTTAAAAAAATCGCTCAGCAAGTGGTAGTGGCGGACACTACTGCGCGCCCGTGGGCGCGCGGATGCTCTGTGTGACCTGTTCCATTTGTTAACACGGTGAGCCATTTTTCAAACTTCGCGTCCGCCGCGGGAGCGAGCTCGGTGTGGCATAGCCATTTAGATGTAGGAATTGCGGAGTCCGGCATCGTCTTTTTTTACGTTCGCATGCGCAGTCCGATTCCACTGAAAATAAACGTGTAATATTTCCCGAGTTATATAAGTTGTGAATTGAGCTTAAGTTTTAAGTGTTTTATTTTCTGTTTATAATTAATTACATTTTGTTAATCCTATTTTCTGTTTTCGTTTGTTTAAGACGTTTAGAAATAGAATTGAACGTTACAAATACGTATTACAGAATTGCACCAATGCCGCAATATGGCATGGCGGAGGGTCATAATGTAATCTTTCGACGATAATTTATTAATTTTTACATTATTATATGTGTTTCAGGTACGTCAAAAGTCGCTAGCGGTAGTCTTCCTGTTAGAAGATAACACTGTAAAACAGGTATTTTTAGTTAACAATGGAATACTCGTATAATAGTAGCCTACATTAATTTTAACAAAATTCTATATAAAACACTTCCGTTTTGAAGCTGGATTTATAAGTACAGATTCTTTAAAATATTGTATAAATACTAGAAAGTTCCGCCACCTATTCTCACTAACCACGCGGAGAAGCAAATGCAAACAGATTATTGTATACACTGATATGTTCACGGAAATGAAGATTGATTAGGACCAATGAATACAGAAATTATAAGAAGCTTATGGAGAATAGTCAGCCCGGTTGGTTGCCGCCAAACCGAGCTTAGCGCGGCGGCCGTAAGGCAGCGCCGGCTGAAAATTTCCACCCGTCTCTCTCTGACTCATTCGCTGTCTCACTCTCACCTGCCGCACCGACGACAGTAGCGCTCTCGCTATCTAGCGGCTGCCGCGTTAAGCTTGCCAGATTCAAATAAAACAAGGCTGAATCTTAAACGCGGGCGTTGCGTTTCGTATAAGTTCTGTATTCATTGTTAGGACAGAGGCTTTGAGATTAGGATAGGGTGGGAGGAGTAGCGATAAATTACGCTTCTTTTAGTATTATTACTATTGTTATTATTATCATTATTATTTACAGTGTGATGAAAACTATCGTTCATAACTCGTACCTAAAGTGTTATTCCGGTCATTCGTCTAATTTCCGCGTCGAACATGACCAGAAATGACCACGTTCTGTGATTATATATTATCACTTTCTGTGACATAGTGATGAAATATACTATTTCATTTATTTTGTACAATGCCCTGTTGAAATTTTTTTTAAATAGCATCATAAGCATTATTTTCCTATAATTCAATAAAAAAATGTGTAAAAGATGTAAATACTATTTCTGTGGCACAAGAACACCAGTAGAAATAAACCATTCAGGCATTGCACTATTATATTATTTTTTGTGGAAAAAATAATAACAACAGATAGTCGTCAAATTTACTAATGGTTAGTAATCTAGGTTTAAAGACCAGTTCAAATATTCGACTCCTCAGAATCAAGAAGGGAGATTTCACTCTACTCCAATCAGTTTTCTTGCACATTCCGTTTTAACGTAAACCTGGCCGCGATCGAAATAGCCTCCGACGATTACCTAAAAGAACTCGAAGCCTCTTGTAACCGGAACAAGAGACACTGGGCGAAGGGATAGAAATAGTTTTCTAATTTGGGTCGAGGTGAATAACCCCCACGCCATCCAGACGCTCTTCCTCGAGTGCTTCGAGCCTCGTCTGTTGGCGCAATCAACGTTGACTGACAGACACGTCGGTATGACCTATTTGCAATATCTCGGTCGTGTGTGGTAACGTTCCACGTTGATTAGACAGTCGGCCGTGGAGAGGAAAGTATCCTTTGTGCAGTTGGTAGTAACAAATCTATACCGATACAAATTACAACCCTTTATAACTCGAATTGTAAATTACTTTGATTCAGATATTTCGACTTTGATGGAGGTATTCGAGTAGAAGCTTAAGGCTCTGCAGACCCAGCCACCATCTCGAATTTCAACCAGAGCAATGTTAAACGCGTCACAAGATTACTGGAGTAATAATGATCGGAAACTTATTCTGAATGTCATTTTATAGGTTAGGCCAGTCCGAATGTGGATATCATTTAGTTTTTAAAATTAGTTTCTCACTAAATTTATTCTTTGACAACTAAAATCAAAGTTTGCGATTTATTTTTCTTATTTAATAATGCAAATATCAAAAATGTAAAAAGCTCACCACATTCGAAGTTTAATTTCTTTTCAAATAAAAATAATTTCAATAAATGTTGATAATTTATGACGAAAAAATCGAATTTACTGTGGAAGCATGTACGCGCCGAATTTGTGTTCCTACTCGAGTGTTTAGTCTGCACTCTGGTGATTATCACATCAACTTGTTGCTCGCGCAGAAATACTAGACATATAACATATCCGTTTAATTTTGAATTTGTGAAAGAAAGCTGTGGTTAATAACACATACTCACTTACTTTGTCACGCATGCGCATTTCAGTACGTTTACAATCAGGGTTACGTCTGTGACCTTCTAGGTTCCTCCTTTATTAAGCTGCCCTATAGTTGCTAGCGGAAGAATGAAACGCACACAAACTCAATGCCAGTAGTGTAAAGATCTGCCACTTGTCGAGCTGCGATCAACTGAGAAATATTTTTCATGAAGACATCTCCAGCAGTATGTTAACAGTATAAAAAGTACTAAAAGTGCCTATTTTTAAAAAGTATAAAAATCTCACCCTTGTTCCTTTTTTATAATAATTCTACATTTGAGAGTTTTAAATAAAATGTTATTTGTAAATAATCTTTACTTTATATTCAAGTTAGTTTAGTTTGTTCTGGTAAAATCTATACTTGAATTTTAGGATTGTTTTTTATTATTATTATTATTATTTTTTTTGCCCGCGAATATTCAACATCTTCATTTTCCATTGTAAGCTTAAAACCTACAACAACTGCACCTGACCTTTACCAACACAAACAAACGTTAATGGGCTTGTCCTTGACTACAACTGGAGTGATGACGCGCTGTCTGGCGCGCGAAGGCGGAGTGGGAAAAGTTGTCAATTTGTTGCCAACATTTTGTTGTCAACTTTATTTGATCTTTACCGACAACCAACGGGAAACGAAGTGTTTGTTGGCAACTTCCAAAAGTTGTCAACATTTTCTTAAAACTGGCAAAAAGTTGCATCAACGTGTTGACAACTCCGGTGTAAACGCGGCTTTACAGACGATGGGTGAAATCCCCAGATGCTATATTATATTGTTACACACGGATGTACACCTCTTTTATAGGAGTTGATACGCCTGCTTCGTTTGCCGTCCGAGGATGGTGATGTAAAGAGTACGACTGTAGAGAAGGAGACCGAAATGTTTGCAATAGAATTTATTTTACTAACATGTAATGCGGATGTTGTGCTAAACAAATTTCAAAATATGCCGTGGGCGAGTCAGGGAAGTTGAGAACAAATCAGGAAAATGAATTACCACAATTTTGTAGGACCCGTGTGTAGACATGTTATAACTTGTCAGATACGATACACGAGTTTTCACTCACAGAGACATCTCAACGGCTTCGTTGCCATGGTTACCCTCGAGTGATGTCATTACAATCAAGTATTCGAGGAGTATTACAATCAAACAGTCGAGGAGGCAGTGGTCGTCTGTAGGCCTAATGATAAGTGTGTATAAAGTTCATGTAGTACGTCGCTAACGTAGTCAAATGGACAGCTTCTAACGTAGTCCACATAGATGGTCTTAGTTGTGTTTACATTTCACAGAACCATAAAAACAATGTTGAACATTTTATAGAATCTCAACTACAAAAGTATGAAAACACACCTAGAAACGATTTTGCTGTCGGTTAGATGAAAGGCAAAGCCCGAACCGAATCAACTACTTTCGGATTTTTTGTTGTACACACTTGACTTTTTAACTCCGTAAAACATGTTTCTATTTCTCAGTTTCTATGTACTGTATGTGCCAAAATAACCAGTACATTTTAGTTTTAAATGTTTTTTTAGACACATATAAAGGAAGCTGAAAACTTTAGTTTTTAAAACACTCATGTTCTATATGCCCTCCATTAAGTTTTATTCAACTCTCGTAGCGTTGGTGAAGATCTCCGAACGTGTTGTGAAAAGGGATTGTTGCATGCTTCTAAAGTATCTAGTTATTTCTTCACGAAGTTCCGCAATAGGTGGTTCGTTTCGGTAGATGCTCTCCTTCATCATTCCCCACACATAAGCGTCAGGTGTTAAAAGGTCAGAGAAGGAGGATGGGTAAGGAAAATTTGCTCCTCGAGAAATCAGGTGGTTGCCAAACTTCCCATTGGAGTGAAGAAACAACACAATTTAGTAAATTCTACGAAATTTATGGAGTCTTGCCGACTATGGTTTCGCCAGCTACAGCATTGATAACGGAGCTTTACACGGACTAAGGAAAACAGGCATATACATATTACAACAGAGAACAGTTACTTGTCTAACAAACAAAAGTAATGGGAAAGGGTGTGATGACCTTTGTTCATAGGGAAGACAGTGGTTTAAGCAAGGGTGGGTTTGACATGAATTCTACCTGATCATTTAGTACAGGGTTGGAGTCTTTACCATCGAAACCATGGTCGGCAAGGCTCAATACATTTAGCAGAATTTGCTACAAACCTTGTATCTGTTTTTCCATTAAATTGGAGTTCTACCAAGTACCAGGTACTTCGTTCAATATTGTAAATCGTATATGAAGCTATAGTGGCTACAGTGGTGGCGCCATCTTGCTTAAACGACCGGGAATCAAAGGCTAGATTGCTAACGCGTCAAAACCTTTTCAGAGCTCTTGCAAAAGGTTGAAGGCTCTTATCAGCATTCGCGTTATCATCTCCAACGAAATACGGACTCGCAATGCCTCTACCGCCTTGATATCGGACAAGTATGCCAGTTGACCGTCTTACTAGGTTTTGCCTTTGGTTGAAGTTAGCAAACTAGGATCAGAACTTGAAAAGAACGAACAAAACGTGAAATATGTTACCTTAGCTAAGACATTCTCCGTCACAGGTTTTATACACAAGGTTTTGCTGTGCAAAAATAACATTTAAAACCATCTTTTTAACGAATTTCCAAAGGTAAGATGAGTTATTGCAGTGACTCTTACGGTAAGATCTAAGTTCGGGAGTGTTCAATGAACAAGTTTTGGGGTGGCATTACATATTGTATTTATATGTTCGCACTCTAACGGCCACATATTACGTCGGATTCGGTCCAAATTTAAGGCCTGTGTCACACGAATGAGGTTCCATTCGGTTCGGTTCGTTTTCGGTTCTTTTTCGGTCGCTGCCGACAAGTGTGAAACGGTACAGCACCGAATACTCCCTCGATCCGAATAGGTTTCATCAGGTTTCTGTAAGGTAGAACACATGTCCAGGGAACAGAAAGCAATCAACGCGTTTACACACGGGCGGTTCAGTTTCTTTTTTAACCTGATAGCGAGTGGACCTCTATTTTTGTTTAAGTTTGCTGATAAATATGAGCCGTTCACCTGACCTTGATGTGAATCGGCTGATTTCTTCAGTGCAATCTAAACCAGTGCTGTGGAACAAAACGGGAAAAAATATAAGGATAAATTTTATTTTAGACGCAGGAAGTATGGAAAGGCGTTTGTATTCAAATTTTCTAGAACTATGATGAATTTCACGTCACTAAAAAAAATTAAATCGGTAAGTATTTCAACAACTTGCCTTCTCTCCATGATCACTACTGAGTGTACGGAAGAAAACACAAAACCTAATATGATCCTTATGAAAACCGTGTATGTGTAAAATGTTCCATTCGGTTCGTTTTTATTTAAAATTTCCGAAAACGAACCTAACCAAATGGAACCGCATATGTGTGGAAGTCGCTCAGACCAGTTCTTCAGCCCAAACAATCGGAAACACGTTTTTAACCGGAAGTAACAATTTTTTGAGATTTTTTGTACTAGAATGAAACGTTTTTTGGGTTTTATGTAAAAAAATAATATAGGAGATTATTCTGGATTTGTGTTACGATCATATAGCCTAGATTCAAATAAAACTAGACTGGATCTTAAACGTGGGCGTTGCGCTTTTTATAAGATTCTTTATTCATTGACTAAACTGACATGAAAACAAAATATATCAACAAAGCTAGCGACCAAGCGTCCCGTATGTGTGTCAGTATCCCTGAAGACTGCTACTATAATTTCAACCCACTGAAATAGACTGTTGTTCACTATGATCCTTAGAGAGTTGTGACACTGTCCCAAATATGAGCCGCTGGTCTATTTTGATGGGCCCAACCGGCTCATATTTCAGTCGCTGGTCTATGGAAGTAGATTGGGCGACTCTTACATGAGTCTGTTGGGATATTTTGAAAGACCAATTTTTTAACGGTGGTAACGAACGGGTTAAATTAAGAACAGCTGATTACAAATACACAACTATTACTGATAGAAGCAACAAGTTACTAGCGCGACTGGTGCTAGAATGCATAACTATATAGCAGTGCGGGAAAAATCTCCAGCTTTCTTTCCCGGACTAGACCGTGAAAATATATACAGCTGTAACTGAAAATTATTAATTTCGATACAGTGTGATGAAAAATATTTTCCAACCCGTGGTTTCTACTATCATTGTGTTCCGCGCAACTTTAAGCTCCCAAACAAGATTTTTCTTTACGTGGTTGTTTAGGAATCATCCTCTCCATCCGGTTCTCGTCCATTAACTTGATCTACCTAAACGTATCTAATGAGCCGTGCACCGCCTTTCTCCTGGTTCACATAAAGGAGTGACTATATAAGGGACGCGAAGCTTTTCTTTCAAAACCTTATACATCCGGTTCATTCTCGAGTGTTTGCCAGAACGTGATACCGAAGGCTTCGTCGCTATTGGCTTTCTTTACTTCCGTCTTATCGCAACTAGCGTTATCATAAGTACTTGAACTAGTTGTTATTCTACACGTATGCAACTGCATATATATAAAGCGTTGAAAAGACTTACAGATTTCATAAGAAACGTTTTTAAAACCCCTAGAAAGGTATTGTGTTTCAGCATGACAGTATGGGTATTTGTACGTAAATTTAGCGTACACATAAAAGTAAGTGAATTTGTTCCCGATATGTGAAAGTATTTATCATTATTTACATTGTATTCTTTAAATAATTTAAAAAAATATATTTTACTTTTAAAATTGTATTACAAGAAGCAATAAAACTATAGTTGAGTCATTTAATTTTCAATATTTTACAAAAATGTAATTTTTTAAAGCAATGGAAATATTTAGCAAAGTACTTCACAATTTACAAAAAAACAAAAAACAAGACTTTATTTAAAATAACGAATCATGGCATAGAATAAAAATATACAGATATAAAACATTGCTTTTTGATGTCACTTTTGTTTAATTGTACTTTGTTTATAAAAATGCCCACCAAAGGTATTACTACGTCAATCTGACGTGAGGATTTCAATAAAATACTCAATAACTCTTCTCAAACAACACCTAAACACCACAGCTGTCTGGCAGCGACTAAATGATGGTAGCACTGGAGGCCGGTGGACTTTGTAAGTAAATAGGAGCCTGTTTAGCCTTCACGTAAGATTTGCGTACAATATCTTTCTAGGGTTAAATTGTCTTGTAACCTACTTTTTTGTAATGGACATTACTATTTGTCAGTGCTGCAATGCGAAATTAGAGAAATTACTACTTAAAGATTATGCTAATGGAATATTTACATTTTTATTACCATAGAAGGGGTCGTTTTGGTACTTACGTAATATACGGAGGCCACTATTTTTTAAACGTTGCTAGGTTAGGTATTGTTTTATTAAACAACATAAATGCAAGAATAATACAAAAAATAGTATAAAATTCCAACCTATAGTATTAAGTCACAGTATGTTTAGTTGCTACGTTACTACTAAAAATAGTATGTAATAAAAAACGTCTAAAAATAGTTGCCTCCGTATAATAGTACGTAAGTACCGTCGTTTTTTAATGTGCCACCATTGTTATTTTGTAAACTATAAATCTGACAGCAAACTTTAAATGGTAACCTTTCCTTGCTTTTTGAGAAATTAAAAAATATAAATTATTATGTTGCTATTTTATTTATAACTAGGGGAGACCCATGCGTGCTCCGCACGCCAACCCAAAGCTATACACATAATCATGTTATGTTTTCTTTATAACAAAAGTATAGGATTAATAATAACCTCAAATCTAAGATGGTAAATAATGTTAAATGTTCAAATCAAATTATATTGTATATTTTATAATAGCAGTTATAATAAAGGTTAAAAGAACCAATAAGGCTCTGGACTACACTTTAATAAAAACCTAACCTAAAAGTTGCTTCAAAGTTTGAAATCAGCTTTTAATGGAAATCAGCTGTTTTATGAGTTATTTTATTCAATTGGTTGCTATGGTAATGAATGTAAATGCATTCAAGAAATATGACGGTTCATCAATCTAGGCCTAACCTAAGAACTTTTTCCGACTAAATTTATAAATATTGAAATAAAAAATGTTTTGATCAAAATGAATTATTATAGCCTATGTTGCTCAGCGATAGTGTAGCTTTTTATTAGTAAAACTATTTTTAGCGAATTTCCAAAGGAAAAATGAGCTATTGCAGTGACCCTTATGATGGCAAGACCTAAATTTTGGGAGTAGTAAATGAGCACCGATCATAGTCCCCAGATCACGTTTTTGGGTGTCATTAAAAATTATATATGTCTATGTAGGTCTACTATAGGCCTATATATGTACGCACTCTAGCGTCCGCATTTTAAGTCCGATTTGGTCCAAATGTGGTACATTCGTTAGTTGTCTACGTCGCTCGGAAAAGTTCGTTAGCAAAAAAATCCAACAACCGTAAGCACGTTTTTTGACCGGAAGTAAAATTTTTTTGAGATTTTTCGTACGCGAATGAAACTTTTTTAGAGTTTTATCTAACAAAAATAATGTAGGATATTATTCTGCACATTTTTTTACACGACCTTATAGCTTGCTTGGTTCCTCCAAAATCGATCAAAACGTTAAATACCATAAAGTACCCGGTTAAAATCCCCGTGTGAGGTTTTACCTTGGCATCTTACGGTCTGAGGCCCAACGGCCGAGTTTGTACTCTGCGAGCAAAGCGAGTTTTTCCGCTGCGATTGAACCGAAGGAATGCGTGAATCGAAGCTGGAGGCTTAGGTGCAAACAAATTCTACTAATATATTTCGACACACAGGCAGCTATTCAGCGCCTTCATGAGTAGATCAATTTCCCAAATAATCGATTGAAACCGTAAAACATGTAAACTTAATTTTGTAAATTCGTTCAACTCACATTAGCGTTTCAGCTGCGTCGTCGAATTATTTCAATCGGTTCGGTAGTTCCATATTACCTCCTACATACAAACAACAAAAAAACAAACTAATTTTACCTCTTTATAATATTAGTATACAGTAGTTACTTAACAACAGATGTTTCAATTGAATAATAATACAGTAGTCTAAGCATTTTTCGTAGAGTTTGGTTTTGTGTTTGCTTTTAGTTTGTTAACCTAACATAAAATAATAATAAATTGATTCTAAATTTGCTATGGTAATGAATCTAAAGAAACACTTTTGATCCAAACAGCTGTTTTATCTGAATTTTCATTATTTTTACGCTGTAAAAAATACAAAATTAGCAAAATCCTTTCTTAGTTCATATCCTCATGGTAAATAGACAAAGTTCCAATTTGGAGCAGTTGCGGTAGAGCTACGTGATAGTACAAAAACTAGGCCTACCACATGTTGTAAGTACGGGTTGTCAAGATATGACGTTTCCATGGAAACATACTCTGCTGAAGAAAGGCAGTAGAATTTTACACCCGTATAATATGGAAGGTCATCAAACGCGTCGATTTGGACGCGTTCCAAAACTTCCTTTATACAGTGTATTCGTGAAAAAGGCATCATACCCTTCATTTTTGAATTGACAACAACAACCTCTGTAAATGTGTTTCAAGCGTTTAAAAAACTTTATTGACATTAATTTTCCTGGTGTCGTACCCTTTTTTACGTTTCCAATAGATAGTCTCTCTTCAAAATCACCTAAAACCTTGAGTTCGTTTTTCTTCCAAACACCACCACAATAGCGTGCTGCTATTAAATAAATGTAAGTGTGTAAGATAAATTATCAAAAGAACCAATTACTGTATACTGTAATTATTAAAGCCTGCGATTATTCGAAACCACGATCCACATTCGAAACTTTTTTAAGTTTGTAAACGTCTGTATCATTATGTAAATAATTCGACCACGCAGCTGAACCGCTGACGTGAGTTTAGCAAATTTCCAAAATTATGTTTACAGGCCTATCTTTTAAGGTTTCAACCAACAATTTGGGAAATAGGTCTATTCACGACGGTGCCGAATAGCTGCAAAATGGTTCGCACGCCATTCCGCATATTGGGAGTATCTTCAATACACAAAGCA
>JAGFPH010000457.1:136227-164578 GCA_018207615.1 Philaenus spumarius
GCCATTCCGCATATTGGGACTATCTTCAATACACAAAGCATTGCGTGCTTCGCACGCCATTCCTCATTTTGGGAGTATCTTCAATTCACAAAGCATTGCGTGCTTCGCACGCCATTCCGCATATTGAGACTATCTTCAATACACAAAGCATTGCGTGCTTCGCACGCCATTCCGCATTTTGGGAGTATCTTCAATACACAAAGCATTGCATGCTTCGCATGCCATTCCGCATATTGGGAGTATCTTCAATACACAATGCATTGCCAACCCCACGGTAGAATCCACTACATGGCTTTAAACCGGGTACTTCTATGGTATTTTACGTTTTGATCGATTTTGGTAGAACCAAGCGAGCTATAAGGTCGCGTAAAAAAACAAAATGTGCAGAATAACATCCTACATTTTTATTTGTAGAAAAAACTCAAAAACAAATTCATTCTCGTAGGGAAAATCTAAAATAAATATAGTTTAAAAAAACTAAAAAACACGCTTTTAGAGCATATCAAACTAAAAAGTTAAAAATAATTTTTCAAATAAGCTTAAAACAATAATAAACGATAAATACTAGCATTATTGTAAAAAAAGCGTGGGGCGCTTTGTCCATATTTCTCGTACATCGAGCGCCCAACGCTTTTTTTACAATAATGCTAGTATTTATCGTTTATTATTGTTTTAAGCTTATTTGAAAAATTATTTTTAACTTTTTAGTTTGATATGCTCTAAAAGCGTTTTTTTTTTAGTTTTTTTAAACTATATTTATTTTTCACTTTTTAGTTCGATGTATTATAAAAGCGTGTTTTTTAGTTTTTTTAAACTATATTTATTTTTTAATTTTTAGTTCGATTAATTATTGAAAAAAAATTTGTAAGTTCTAGTGAACATGAACATGGTGCAGATTTTTTAATATAAATATTTTTTCATTTACGGGATTTACTAATAGAGGGTGCACGGATATAAAATTCTTTTTGAACAATATAGTTAAGTTTGAGATGTTAATTTCTAAAACTAATGCTGATGCAGGTGGTAATTTCAGCTTCGATAGTGTATATTAACGTTGTTACGGTTCGTATTTACGGCACCAATCCCGAAAATCACTGAAAAAAAAATTTCGGCCTTGGACGGGATTAGAACCCACGATCGGTGATTCTGGGGATTGACGTCAGCGACGACCCGCGCCTTAGACCGCTCGGCCAACGAACGAACTTGCGTAAGAGAGATATACTAACAGTAATAAGCCACTGGCTTTTAGTCCAAAGGAGAGTTACTTACAAACATACAAGTGAAGCTAATATAAGAGTGTTAAAAATAGTTACTCCCGGTC
Organism: Philaenus spumarius; assembly: GCA_018207615.1. NCBI lineage: Eukaryota > Metazoa > Arthropoda > Insecta > Hemiptera > Aphrophoridae > Philaenus > Philaenus spumarius. The sequence continues at coordinate 137,549 of JAGFPH010000457.1, forward strand.
AAAAAACGTGTTTCCAATTATTGGATTTTTTGGCTAACGAACACGTCCGAGCGCCGTAGACAACCAACATGTGTAATAAATTTGAACCAAATTGGACTTAAAATGCGGCCGCTAGAGTGCGAACACATATATACATATATATATATATTTATATGATTTTTAATGACACCCTAAAACGTGTTGTGGGGAACCGTAATCGATGCTCATTTGCTCATCCCGACCTTGGGTCTTACCATAAAGGGCCACTGCAATAGCTCATTTTTCCTATGGAAATTCGCTAATAATCCGATTACGTATCTGAACCGCTGAGTTGAGTGAATTTCCAAAATTAAGTTTCCATGTTTTACGGTTTCAAGCAACTATTTGGGAAATGAATCTACTCGCGAATGCACTAGCTGTTTGCGTGTATGAAGTATATTAGTAGAATTTGTTTGCATCTGTGCCGACCCTGGCTCAACCCTTCGTTCCGCTCGCAGGGGAAACACTCGCTTTGCGAGTTTGCTCCTCGAACTTGCGGCCTACGATTTTGGACTGTTTCGCTTCGCTCGCAGCGTCGAAGTTTGCATCCCGGCCGTCGGCCTTGTAACAGAAATTGCCTCGCAATAAAATCCCCTTCGTGGATTGAGTTCTTTTATATTATTTTAAGTTTTGATTGATGAACCAGGCGAGCCACAAGATCGCGCAAAAAACCAAAATATGCAGTAATATCTCCTACATTTATTTTTTTATATAAAACGCAAAAAAACTCACTCTAGTGCGAAAAGTATTTAAAAAAATTACTTCCAGTCAAAATTTTGTGTAATAAATTTGGACGTAAAATGCTGCCGTTATTGTTCGAAAACACATATATATAATTTTTAATGACACCCCAAAACGTGTTCTGGGGACCATGATGGGTGATCATTGACTACTCCCGACCCTAGGTCTCACTAACCCGTCCGAAGACATTGGTGGGGAAATTAAATTAATTTTAAGGAAGTGAAATTATACTACACTAGTAATACGTTAAATTCAGTGAGTTGAGTCAACCTTTAGAATCCTGGCCCATAATATTGGGAATTGTTTTTGTTTTTTTCTGACCTGGCAACACTATATTGCGGTGAGGGGTTGTGTAGACTCTGTATACAGTAGACTACACAAACACCTAAGCGATGCGACGCGTGCCTTGGTTTGATACCGGATGGGGAAATGACAAGAGTCATTTGTTTGTTCCTTTACGAAGCCGACTTTCCCCGCAACTGTGATTTGACTGATCCGAGAAGGAAAATTGGAGTAATATTTGATTCTCAAAAAGAATTTCTGTTGGCTTAGGCTTTCTCCACCTTGCCGCAGATGTTACAACACTCCCCGTAATTCATCCGTAAATTTAAAAGAAGAATCGTGGCTGACTGATTCATAATCAACCCAAGCTACGATGGCTAGACCTTTAAAAGGGTGTGATTTTAAGGGTTGAAAATTATCAAAATTTGGGGGTTTACTATAACAGATAAAACACCTTATCTTAATCAATAGTAACACAAAATTCTATGTACGGCCCTATACTACACCAACACAAGTTTGTTGAATGCATTTGCATTCATTAACATGGCAATTAACTTAAAAAATTAGAATCAGTTAATTATTTTTCACAGACAAATTTTTTTAGATTTTTAGGTTAGGTTAGCAAAATATGAACAAACACAAACAAAAATAAACGTAAAATCTTTATTGTATTATAATTCAAACATCTGTTATTACATATCTATATAAATAAAAATGTAAATGTGCGTTTGTTCAAAATCGATAATGTCCGAAAGTTCTTCACCGATTGCTTTGAAATTTTGACACAAACTTTCATTTGAATACAAGCGTGTGTTTATATACTTTTTTAAAAAACTGCAGCATCTATTGAACATAAACACAACAACAAATATACTCAAAATTTAACAAAAATGTAAGCGCCATTACATATGTTTATTTACTATAATAATAACAGTAGTCAGCTGTTTCCCACATAATTTCCATTATCAGCTGATTTCAAGCTTAAAACAATTATTTGTATTTCTAACTTTTAAGATTGGTTTTTGTGAACAACGACATCTATTGAAGTAAAAGCAACACAAACTAAACCAAATATTGTACGGAAAAGAGAGCTCCACAATAAATAATTATTAAATATGTTTAGTGTTGGTACAGCAATCAGCTGTTTGCTCAAATATTTCCATTAGCAGCTGATTTCAAAATTTGAAACGATTATTTCTATTTCTAACCTTTAGGTAGAGTTTTGTTTAAGTGTAGTCCAGAGCATTGCTGATTTTTTTAACCTTTATTATGACTGATGGTATAAAATATACGAAATAATTTGATTTAAACATTTAACATTATTTAATATGTTAGCTTTAACATTATTATTAATCCTAACCTTTATTGCAAAGAAAACATAACATATGTGCATAGAAGGATCCAACGGAGTTGGCATGCGGAGCACGCAGGGGTCTCCCCTAGTTACAAATAAAACAGTTCATTTGGAACATAAACTTAACACAATTTTAGGTTATTCCTATACGGAAACAACACACGTTTCTTGAAAGCATTTAGATTTATATTACCATAGCAAACAAATTGTCAAATTTAGAATCGGGTAATTATTCTTCACAACCAACAGGTTTTCTAGGTTAGGTAACAGCAAACACAAATAACGAAAATAGCTATCTATACCATAATTCAAACACCTATCACTATTAAAGTTATGACAACTTTATTCTTTACTGTCCATTTTGAAATACTGTTGCCTGTATCACATGTTGTTCGTATTTTATAACCTCTGTACCAATCAACAGTTATTTCCGAGAAAATATCATGGTATACAATAATCTGTTAGCATTTGCTTCACCGCGAGTCGCTGCGGAGGTTGATGAGCGAAAAGCAATAACTTTACCAAAAAAATGTCAACAAACAAAAATTTTATTTTTTAATAACAAACATGACGGTGTTTTTATTATTTCTGTAACTTAAAAGATAACCTAGTTATTGGCTAAAAACCAAAAATCTTAGTATTTATTTTGTCCTTAATATTCCAAAATCTTTCCCCATTTCTACCGTCTCGTCGTTATTTTATATATTTTCCTTTTTTGAAAAATCTCACTTTCGTTACTCTTGCAAACCCAAACAATTTCATGAAACTAGAAATTTTTAAATTATTACTCGACTAGGGGAGACCCCTGCGTGATCCGCACGCCAACCCCCAATGGAACCTTCTAAAAACATATGTTATGTTTTATTTATAATGAAGCTGTAGGATTAATAATAACCTCAAAACTACGATGGTAAATAATGTTAAATGTTCAAATTAAATTATTTCTTATAACAGCAATTATAATAATGGTTAAAAGAACCAGCAAGGCTCAGGTCTACACTTTAAAACCCTAACCTAAAAGCTAGAAATACAAAAATAATTGCTTCAAATTTTGAAATCAGCTGTTAATGGAAATATTGGAGCAAACAACTGTATTAATTATCTTTTATTTTATTCAATTGGTTGCTATGGTAATAAATGTAAATACATGTGTTGGTTTATCATTCTAGGCCTAACCTAAGAATTTTTTCCGACTAAATTTACAAATATTGAAATAAAAAAGGTTTTTATTGAAATGAATTATAGCCTATGTTACTCATGGATAGTGTAGCTTTTTATTAGTAAAACTATTTTTTCAATCGGTTCAGTAGTTCCAGAGATTACCCCGTACATCAAACAAACAAACAAAAATACAAACTTTACCACTTTATAATATTAGTGTAGATATGTGTTCAAAAGTAACCAATTTAAAAATGAGAAAACATGCAGCCAAAAGTGTTTTAGAAATTTAAAAATTATACGTGTAAATTATCAACATGTTTTTTATTTTAATTAAACACATTTGTCTTTCAAGATGAAGTCACGCTTTAACAGATCCTTGACTATTACTGTAGCATAACGAGTTTTGCTGTAAGACTAAACCAGCTTAAATAAAAGGGAAACTGTGTTTGTCCCTTTATCCTTTTTAGTGATTCCAAAGCCAATAATTGTCCCTTCTGCTCGACCGTCCTAGCAGCTACGTAGAGCGCGAGCGTGAGGTTTCTCCTGAATTGAAGGGGTTTGTAATTACGCTTCTATACACCGACAAAACTTATTTAGTACCATATTAGACTGTGATACATGTTTGCACCTCTTTTCTATATTAATTAAAATAGCTATCTTACAATTACACAAATTTAAATAATTTGACCACGCAGCTGAACCGCTGACGTGAGTTGAGCGAATTTCCAAAATTAGGTTTATATGTTTTAACGTTTCAACTATTTGAGAAATTGGTCTACTAATGAAGGCGCTGAATAGCTACCTCAGTGTACGTAATATATTAGTAGAATTAGTTTCCACTTCAGCTTCCAGCTCCGGCACACGCGTTCCGCATCGGAAAACTAGCTTTGCGAGTTTGAACCACGACCTTGGAGCCTCGGTTGTAGGACGGAGAGTCCCCGGGTAATCCGCACAAGGGTCGATCGTAAAATATTTGAGCGAAGCTGGACCGAGGGTCCCCAGCCGATCCCTCATTAGCGCGGGGACCCTCGGTCCTCTCCTGCCAAGAGAGGATTAACGGCCAGGTCACTGAAATACTCCATCCTGGGCTTTACCTCTTTCCACCATGTTTATTTTGCATTCTCAGTTGCATTAGAAACGTTTATAGTGCATGTCTAACTACAAAATACGATGATTTCTTCATGTGTTTTAACAACTGATAAACGCAGTCAAATGTTGGCTAAATTTAGTAAATGAATGTAAGAGAGAAATATAAACACTATAAATGATAAGGTTTTACTTGTTTATTTTATCTGAACTATTGAAATATGGGTCGCCGGAATACTACCCCCCGGAAAACTACCCCCCCAAGCAGGTTACTACGTCATTTTGACGTCAGAGATCGGGGGGGGGGCAATTTTCCAGTCACGCACACTCAAGTTTCGATATAATTAAAATAAAAAAAAACTAGAGGACTAACCTAAACTGTTTAGTCACAGTATGTTGCCGATAACAGTATAATTGTAGGAACCTGCTTGGGGGGGTAGTTTCCCGGGGGGTAGTATTCCGGCGACCCGCTTTTGCTAGGGGGGGTAGTATTCCAGTCGCGGACACGGCTCCCATATTGGTTAGTTGGCAGATTACGTGACGTCACGTTTCACCTGGGGGCTCCGTCAACAACTCCTCGTGAAGATCTAAAACTCGACATCTGCAAACAATCAAGAACTGTTGCTGCTCTATGTGCATGGAACCTATTCATTCAAAATAGTCAGGTATTCTAGGAATCGAAACCTGACCGCAAAATGGAAAACCTCCCCCCCCCCCCCCCTAGAGCCTCCTCACCCCCACACTTGACCGGTAAATGGACTGACCGCAAAATGGAAGATACCCTCCCTGGAGCCTCGGAGGATTGACTCCTTCGAAACGAACAAACTCGCTTTGCGAGGTAAATGATACCAGGTGCTTTTATGCTATTTTACGTTTTGATCGATTTTGGTGAACCAGACGGTCGTGTAAAAAACAAAATGTACAGAATAATCTCCTATATTTTTTCAGATAAACCCCAAAATATGTAATTTTAGTACGAAAATCTAAAAAAAAATAGTTATTGCCTAGTATTGGATTTTTTGCTAAAGAATTCGCCCAAGTGACTTGAAAGAAACCAACGTGTGTACCAAATTTGGAACAAATCGTACTTAAAATGGAGCCATTATTACGCGAATACACACACACATATATAAAATTTTATTGACATTCCAAAACGTGTTCTGTAGACCGTGATCAGTGCTCATTGCCCACTTCCGACCGTAAGAGTCACTGCAATAGGTCATCTTTCCTATGGAAATTCACTAATGACACAATAATTTACAAATTCTGCAATTGGGCCTAACGACATTATAACTAATAATACTTAATTTCCTTACTATGACAGACTTCATCAACAATTTTGTTTAATATCGTTAGCTCGTCTTTAACAAAAGATTGTTTTATTCGTCAAACTCCCATAGCTATATTTGATAAGTTTTCATGTTAAACTTGTAGGTCTTCTTCAATGGCGTAAAACAGCGAAACCATACACTTCGAACTAACGTATTTCGGACGCCATTTTTCGACTTTCAAAGTTGTGAAACCTCTTAAATTGTTCTCAAAGGCTATGTGCTTTTGCCTTTTACCTGCCAATTGAAAAATGGACGGGAATTCTTTTTAATAAAAGATTTAAGTACAGTTTTATTAATTTGTATGCATATTTTGGGCGATGTTAAACAATAGTTTCAATATTTTAAGTCGCAAATAAAATATATAAAGCCTTTTTAGCGAATTTCCGTAAGAAAAATGTGCTATTACAGTGACTCTTTATGGTGAGACTTAAGGGGGCGCTTCCCTGCCCGCCATATTGAATCTGATTCCCATAAGAGCAATCCTACAGAATAAGTCATTTTTTTCCGTTAATTCGTGGAATAAATTTAAAAATTTGGTTTCATTTTGAAGTACTGTCATATGCGGATGTTGATTGCCGAATACATTTTCAGAAACCGTTTTATTGTTTTCATAAACGTATGATATAAATAGTAAAAAATAGTAAACTTTATTAATTTTTTACTCAGTTGCAAAAAGAGATATTGCAAAAATCCTTAGCAATCAACACCCACAATCTATTCTACTTTAAGAAAAAAAATACAGCTTTCGTTTTTTAACAAAAACAGTACAAAAATATGCTTAATAGTGAAGGTATGTTTTGGTTATTTAACATTGAAATTGGTACCCAATATCGTAGTTTTGAATGTGGAGAGCCGAGCCTTAAAGTCGGGAGTGGTCTATGAGCACCGATCACGGTCCCCAGATCACGTTTTGGGAAGTCATTAAACATTATATAAAATATATACGTACATATTATGTTCTCGTATACATGTCCTCGCACTCTAACTTCCCGCTTTTTACGTCAGATTTGATCCAAATTTGGTACACAAGTTGGTTTTTAAGTCACTAGGACGAGTTCGTTAGCCCATAAACTCTAACAAATAAACCCTTTTTTGGGGATTTTCGTATTACAATAAAACTTTTTGGAGGTTTTATATAAAGAAACGTAGGAGATTAATCTGCACATTTTGTTTTTTACACGACCTTATATCTCATCTGGTTCCAAAAAAAAACCGACCTCCGCGGCGAAGCAAATGCAAACAGACTATTGTATACTGTGATATTTTCACGGAAACGACGATTGATTAGGATAGAGGCACTTAGATTTGGTTGTGGTGATGAGGATAGCGGTGGTCTGGATCCTGACGCAAGCCCAGTACGGCCAGAGATATGATTAGGACAGAGGCACTTGGATTTGGTTGTGGTAGTGAGGATAGCGGTGGTCTGGATCCTGACGCAAGCCCAGTACGGTCAGAGATATGATTAGGACAGAGGCACATGGACTGAAACCTATCAGTATTTTGACTTTTCACATGTAACATCAAAATCTCGAATACGCTGTAGTAATTTAGAAGTTGATACCGTCATTTGTTCCGCGATACATACAATTTTTGTACACAGATTGATGACCATCAAAGATGCGAAGATACGAGTCACGACTGAAAAACACAAATTTAGTCACATTCCAGTGACTAAATCACTATTCGCATAAGGAAACTTTAGCTTCGGGGAAGTGTAGCTACTTCAATGTTATATTACAGTCATAGCGAAATTCGCGAGCATTAGGCAGACGTGGACTTGCGATACGGGCGACACCGGCGGTCATATCCTTGAGCTGAGCACTTTCACTATGTTCTCTAAAGAGAAAAGACGTAAATTGATGATTTTGGACAGTTCGGTGTTGACGTATGCGTATTTAAAAAGGAAGACGATTATTGGGCGGCGTGAAAGAAATTTAATTTATAAAGAAAGGCCAGTATATGACTATTGGGGCAGTATCCGGAATTATTTCGTAACCAACCGAGAATGACAATAATAATAAACTGCACAAGAAACCCGACATAATGAACACAAGAACTCGCACAGACATGAACTGCACTGCAATCCTTACTTCTCATCCCAGATCGCTGACAACGGTGGTGCCGTCTGAATTGTTGGCTCATACTACGTGCGCGATACGGGCTACACGAGCGACAAACGGTAAATTGATTTGAAATTTCAAAATTCGGTCGCATCAGCAGCTCCCGTCGCGTCGCTACGGTCGTCGAAGTAGAACACTCCAATGCATTTATATTTGTTTGTTAATTCAAAAATCACTCGGTCGTTCTGGTCACTCGTGTCGCGTCGCTCTTGTCGCCCTCGTAGGAATTGTCATGAGGCCGGGCGCCAGATAAGAAGCAGTCGGCATGATCACACAGAACGGCACAGGGAAAGATCGCTGTCAGGGTAAAAATACAGAGTGGCGCAGTAGTAGGCAACATGAATCACAACAACCAATCACAACCGGTTTTAAAGGTCTACGTGTGACGTTAAAAAATGACAGAACCTTTCTTCATTGATGTTCTAAATCTGTCTTGAAACATTTAGCAATGATAATGGTGTTGGCAAAGACAATGAGTTAGTATACTTTATAATTAATTAATTAATTAAGTACCCTTATACGATCCATGTTCATATGGATTTTACCATCGCACAAACATTAGAACGTGCATGACGTGAGGCTGTACTATAGCTCACGCCTTCAGAAAAGAAACCTAACCTAACCTTTTGCCAGTGTTTGGGCTTTCACAGTGACGCGAAATGTTGTGAATATTTGATACTAATTTTGAAAGACGTTTATCTGTATTTCTCATGTGAAGCTACAATTTCGTAACAACAGAATGATGACCAATACTTCTGGAAAGGTATGAGTCATTTGAAAAACTGGACGCCGCGTCTGCCTCTTTACATGCACAAGGAAATTGTCTATAGTGACACAGTTTCCTTCACAATTCTCGATGAATTGTAATCTTAGCAGATTCAAGAAATTATACACAAAGCTTGTTATGTTAGGCTACCGAAATTTCAAAAGGATCCCTGCAATAGTATTAAACCATTCATACATCTGTGTATACAAGAGAAGAAGTAGGCCTATTGATTGACCGATTTATAATCAACGTAAAGCGAAAACTGTGGTAGCTAGAGCCTACAAATTTACAGAGTACCTTCTTATCATTATGTAGAAGTGCTCTAAGAAAGGAATTTGCAAAATATTGATTTTAAAGAATTAAAATGATCGAAATGCAAATATTTTTTCTCTACTAACTTAAGAGTAATGTGTGAAAAGTTTTAAGTATCTAGCTCCATAACCAGTTTACGGTTTCTAGAACATTCTGCAACTTTCTAGAATATTCAGCGACATTTTAAATTTTGTTTTTTACACGACCTTATAGCCCGTCTCGTCCCCCAAAATGGATCAAAACGTAAAATACCATAAAAGTACCCGGTTCAAATCCACGTCCCGAGGATTTTATCTTATGACAGCTTCTGGTCCAAGGCCTCCAGGCCGAGCTACAACTCGCAAAGCGAAGTCTATAATCTGAGGCCGCAATGTCGAGGTGCAGACTCGCAAAGTGACTTTTACCGCTCACTTTGATTAATTCTATATGTTTACACTATGCATATTAATCTTGCATAAATTACAGTTTCCTAAAATTAGTTTTTTTTTGGAAAAGAAACGATGTACCAAGTTGCGTTGCGTAATCTGCAATGGTTACAATAATATTCGCAGACTTTTGCGACACCCTTTATGTGTCGTTTATCTCTTGTTTAACAGTGGCCTACTCTTGCGACAATGATTGAACTTCTTCAGAATAGGTGTACTCACGTAGTTGACACCAAATAAGCCGAGTATTATATTAATCTCCCCGTTATAAAACTGCGCCTTACAACAGAAGAAGGTTGGCAGACATCTTATCAGTAGGACTTTGTACTGTGGAAAGTTATTTGTTATGAAAAGAACGATAAGTAAGTCAAGTGCGGCACAAAAGAGGATAAAACTAAAGGTACGGATAAAATGTAAACGTATTTTATTAATTAATTGTCAACTGTATATCGTTAGCGTTCGTACAAAATGTCATAAGTTAAAATCCTTTCTTTCCAAGAGAGAGAGAAAACTATACATTTTAGTATGAAATACAAACGTGAGAGGAGAAGGAGAGATATAGGCAATATGACATAATTATGTATGTTTCCTTTATTAGGAAAGATGAGCTATGCAGTGATTCTTACGGTCAGACCTAAAATCGGGAGTGGTCAATGATCAACGATCACGGTCACGTTTTGGGGTGTCAGCAAATATTATGTATATACTATGTGTTCGCACTGCCGCATTTTACGTAAGATTTGATCCTAATTTTGTACAAATGTTGGTTTTCTAAGTTGCTCGGACGAGTTCGTTGGCCAAAAATCCAACAAACGGAAGCACATTTTTTGACAGGCAAAACATTTTGCGGGTTTTCGAATGGAATGAATCTTTTTGGGGGTTTTATATAGATTGTTCTGCACATATATATTGTTTTTTTACACGACTTTATAGCTCGTCTGGTTCCCAAAAATCAATAAAAACGAGATTTTTCGTACTAGAATGATTTTTTTTTAGTTTTATTTAAAAAAATAAATTTAAGCGATTATTCTAGACATTTTTTTTACATGACCTTATAGCCCGCCTAGACTCCCCCAAAACGATCGGAACGTAAAAGGGCCATAACGTGGGGGATTTTACCGTGATGGCAGCTTCTAATCCTCCGGAGTTTGTCCGGGTTCGTGAGTTTGTTCTCTGCGAGCGAAGAGAAAAATAATTAGCTGAGTCTAAATTTTCTAAGTTGATTGCTGTGGTAACGAATGTAAGTGCATTCAACAAACGTGTGTAGGTTCAGAATAGGCTACACCTAGAATTGTGTTGCTAAGTTTTTGATTCAAATCAGCTGTTTTATATGTTACAGGGTTAGGATTGAGATCCCGTATTTTCAACATTTTAAACCCTTTAAAAACATTCTTTTTTTAGTGCACATCTACATAGTGGTATGACGGTACCCTGAAATTGTTAAGGCTATCTAGCTATTATAGTTTTGGCTGTATGTTGAATATAAAACTTCTTCTCGTTTATATACAGATTTACTAGTGACATTTAGTGGGCATAGGCCTACTTGATTGAAGCAATGGCTAAGAAACTTTGGACTACCACGTGATGGTTGCGATCTTTAGTGGTATTGGATATCTAGAAGCACGTTGTCTGAACACTATGGACATCTAGGACTTCTATCAGTCATATAAGTTGCAAATTACTTTATCCAATGCTTTCTAGATCGTTTGTAGCAAATATCTGTTTAGTTGTGAATGTGTAATTTAGTATATCTGCTTTTGAACAGCTGATTATTTTAATGCGACTTCGCGTAAGTGCAGGTGCTAAGTACCGCCAGTATACGTACGTAAATGAGTCATTCTATACATTTTCGAAACGAAAGACATTTTAACGTTAGGCACCATTTAGGCCATTTCTAGATCACCTTTTAGCAGGGTTTATTATTAGCGAATTTCTATACGAAAGATGAGCTATTGCAGTGACTCCTATGGTGAGACCTAAGAGCACCGATCATGGTCCCCAGAACACGTTTTGGGGTGTCAATAAAATTTATATATATGTGTTCGTATTTTACGTCCGATTTGGTCCAAATTTGGTACATAGGCCTACGTTGGGATTCGAAGTCGTTTGGACGAGTTCGTTAGCCAAAAAATCCTACTTTCAAAAGTACGTTTCTTGACCTGAAGTTTAAATTGTTTGAGAATTTTCTAACTAAAATGAACCTTTTTTGAAGATTTGCCTAAACAAAGTAATATGAGAGATTATTCTGCACATTTTGTTTTTTACACGACCTTATAGCGCGTCTGGTTCCCCCATAATCGATTAAAACGTGCAAACAATAAATTATACCAATATATTTTGTTCACGGAGGCAGCTATTCAGCGCCTTCGTGAGTAGACCAATTTCCCAAATAGTTAGTTGAAATCCTAAAACTACAAACTTTATTTTGGAAATTCTCTCAAACTCACGGAGTGTTTCAGCTGCGTGATTGAATTATTTTTTATTTTTAACGTGTGATTAATTATGTAGGCTGCAGAATAAAAGAAACTGAAGAAAGAAAACTGATAAAGTCTTACGCAGCTTATAAATTTAATATACAGGTATAACATTAAAAAATCGAAGACATTTAATCTTATAAATTCAGTTGTCTCCTGAATGATAGTATACTCCATGCTACGTAGAGGGAACACTTGGAATCCCTTGAGACTCGCGCAGTCGCACAAGACGATCCGATCTAAAAGGTCACGGAATAAACAGCGGAGTGACGAAATCTATGTGGAACAACTCTGGAGCGGAGTGTCTGCTACTTCTTCCAGAACAGAACTTTGGTGCCATGAGAGCCTGAACAAAGCGGCAACACCCCTCCACTTTCTCTCCCCTTGCGCAATGTCTCCCCTCTCCCTCTCTACAGGAACACGTGTTGGTGCGCTCTGGTGTAGTAACTGTAGTAAGATATCTTGTCATGATGAGAATAGGCCTGGGGTCTCTGGGTAGTGTCTAGTAAATGGAAGTTGAATAAATCCGATTTCATTGAAGCGCTGCGCTGGTGAGATGGAATAATTCTTTGGAATCGCCCATTTTAATAAAAACGTTATTTTTTATTCCCCAATAACTTTAAAAAAAGTGGTCATTCCCCATTTGAAGCTTGCTCTCAGAGGACTAAATCGCTTGTTTGTACTTTTATGAAATTTACGTTTTTATCATATATTTATTTTCTAGATAAAATCCCAAAAGAGTTCTAGTACAAAAAATCTCAAAGCATTATTACGTTCGCTCAAAAAATGTGGTTCCGGTTGTTGGATTTTTTTCTTCCGAGCGAGTTAGGAAACTAACGTGTGTACCAAATTTGGGCCAAATCGGATGTAAAGTACAAACACATATAACAAACACAAAACGTGTTATGTGTCCCATTGACTACTCCCAACCTTATGTCTCACCATAAGAGAGACACTGCAATAGCTCATTTTTCCAATGGAAATTCGCTAATAAGGAGGAGCCCAGTTCTAGAATACTAGATGTAGAGAAAACTTAAAAACATCTGTATTTCAGCTCTATACTCTAGAACAGGGTTCCACCAAGCTTATTTTTTGGTTGTATTTTTAGGTTAGACGATATAAGCCTAGTCCTCTTTAGTTTACATAGCCCAACCATAAGTTTTTTATTTAGTTTATACGTTAGCTTTGGTTCTTTCATTTGATAACGAGAGTTGATTTACTCTCGAAACGTCGCTTACACAAATGAAAATGAAGGCAAACGTCAGAAAGAAAATAAATGTAATATTATCAATCAATCATTGGAAACTAATTTTAAAACCCGAAGAAGCAATTTTAAACTTTTACTTCTTTAATCTTAGTGGCGTAAGTTTGAACAAAGTGAAATATTGAAAACTGTGAATCTTAGAATTTTTTTAATTATCCACCGCATTTGTAATAAGGTTCGGCAGGAGTGAAACAATATTTCTTAGTTGACCTCAGCGTTCCAAGTGGCAGAGCTATACACTACTACTATTGAGTTTGTGTGCGTTTCATTCTTCCACTAGCAAATATAGGGCAGCTTCATAAAAGCGGAAACTAGAGAGTTACAGACCTAAAATGCGCATGCGTGACAAGTATGTGATATTAAACACAGCTTTCTCTCACACATTCAAAACTAACGGGTATATTATTTTTCTAGTATACCACCCCGAGCAACAAGTTGATGTAATAACCACCAAAGTGCAGGCTAATCACTCGAGTAGGAACACAAATTCGGAGCGTACATGCTTCCAATCCAAAATCAAGCGAATTTCTTCGTTATAAATTATCCAAATTTATGGAAATTACTTTTATTGAATGTAATTAAACTTCGAATGTGGTGAGCTTTTTATATTTTTGATATTTGGATTATTGAATAAAAAAATCGCAAACTTAGATTTTGAGTTAAGTAAAAAAAGATCACATTTAGTTTAGTAAAAAATCAAATATAAAAAACTAAATGATAGCCACATTCGGACGGACTGACCTAACCTTTAAAATACGTATTCAGAAAAAAATATCCGTTTATTATTACTCCATTAATCTTGTTACGCGTTTAATATTGCTCTTATGGGAGTTGAAATTCATTATGGTGGTAGGGGCTACCCTGTCCGCGCCTTATTGAATCTGATTCCCATAAGAGCAATGTTACAGAATAAGTCATTTTCCCGTTAATTCGTGGAATAAATTTAAAAATTTGGTGTCATTTTGAAGTACCGTCATATGCGGATGTTTATTGCTGAATACATTTTCAAAACCCGTTTTATTGATTTTCTTAAACGTATGATATAAATAGTAAAAAATAGTAAACTTTATTAATTTTTTACTCAGTTGCAAAAAGAGATACTGCAAAAAACCTTAGCAATCAACACCCACAATCTATTTGACTTTAACAAGAAAATACAGCTTTCTTTTTTTGACAAAAATAACAAAAAATATGCTTAAAAGTAAAGGTATGATTGGGTTAGGTTAACAATGAAATTGGTAGCCAACTTCGCCGTTTTGAATTTAGGGACCCGAGCCTTAAGGCACATCGTTTAAACCCTTTTCAGCTGTTATTTTATTATTAGCGAATTTCCATAGGAGCTAAGCAGTGACTCTTATGGTGAGTATTCAATGACCACGTTTTGGAGTGTCATTAAAAATGTTATAATATATGACTTCGCACTCTAATTTTTGGTACGCACGTTGGTTTTCTAAGTCGATCGGACGAGTTCGTTATATAAATAAATCCAACGGCACGTTTATTGACCGGCAGATTTTTGTACTGGAATAAAAGTTTTGGGGTTGTATCTAAAAAAAATTAATATAGGATATTACTCTGCACATTTTGTTTTTTTACACGACCATATAGCCCGTCTAGTTCACCCAAATTCGATCCAAACGTGAGATACCATAAAAGTACCCGGTTAAAATCCATGTAGGCCGACGGCCGTGATGCAAACTAGCGAAATGAGTTTGTCTGCGGTGAGCGAAGCAGTCCATAATTAGAGGCATCAATATCAAGGTGCAAACTCTCAAACTGCGAGCAGAACGAAACAACGCGTGACCCAGGGTTGGAGGCTGAGGTGCAAACAAATTCTAGTAATATATTTCGTACACGCAGGAAGCTATTCAATACCTTCGTGAGTAGATAAATTTCCCAAATGGTTGATATAGGCTAAAGCTTAATTTTGGAAAATCGCTCAACTCACGTCAGCGGTTCAGCTGCGTGATCGAATTACTGTATTTATAATTCGGCAATATATTCGTGTGTCGTGTGTTTACATGTTTTAATACAAGATGGAGCATGTTTCCAATCGATACGACTGGGGGTCATTTTGGTACTCACCCGTCTCGATCAGTAATTAGTCATTAGAATAATAAGGCATGTATTGCTCTATGGTTTTTGAAAGCATATTATATTTTAGCTTATCTCCGCAACTTGCACAGATCGACCCACGAGTCAGCGCATCTACAAGCACAACAATAGCAAATAATTCGATCTTGAGGAAGATGAGATGAAATGGACCTTTGTACGGCAATAAGGAACGATGGATGAGTAAGCATGATGCGATCTGCAACTCTTACATAAGTTGGCCAACGTTACCTTTCTTTCTTGATGCCACGAGCTAAAAATAATACAATACCACCCAGGAATAACAATGCTTTAAAGCTGCTGCGCCATATTGGATCTCCTTTTGTTAAATGTAAACACTTATTCCGTTCTTAGATTACATCGAAATAATATATTTTTAATTGTATGAAACATCTATATATAAAGATTAAATAATTGGATCACGCAGCTGAGCCGTTGACGTGAATTAAGCGAATTTCCAAAATTAAGTTTATATGTTTTAGGGTTCCAACTATTTGGGAAATTGGTTTGCTCGAAGGCGCTGAATAGCTGCCTGCGTGTACTAAATATATAAGTCGAATTTATTTGCACCTCTGCCTTCAGCCCCGGCTCACAAACTGCACCGTTCCACTCACTGTGCGTAAACATTCGCTTTACAAATGCAAACAGATTATTGCATAGGCCTACTATGATATTTTCAAAGGAATAAAGATTGATTAGGACAGAGACTTTTATTTTTAGACAGAAGAGAGGCTATTTTCAAGTTATACAATATAACAAAATGTGATACAGTAAAGCAGTATTTCAAAGTGGACAAACAGGCGTCGTAAAAATAAAGTTGGCATTATTTTAATAGTGGTAGGTGTTTGAGTTATAATACAGTAAGCCTTTTTATTAGTTTGTGTTTGCTACTTCCTAACCTAAAAAACGGTTGGTTGTGAAAAATAATAATTACCAGATTCAAAATTTGCCAATTAGGTTGCTATGGTAATTAATCTAAATACTTTCAGGAAACTTGGGTTGGTTCAATATAGGCCTAACCTAAAATTGTGTTAAGCTTTTCAGCTCTTGTGTTTCTAATATGTTACAACAGATGTTTTGGGTTTTTTTTTGTGTGTGTATTTAGTTTTATTTTGCTAACTTAATCTAACAAATTTGGTTGTGAAATAATTAACTGATTCTAAATTGTCTAAATTGGTTGCTATGGAAATGAATGTAAATGCATTCAACAAACTTGCGTTGGTTCAGTATAGGCCTCATCTAGAATTATGTTGCTATGCTTTTGATTCAAATCAGGACTGGTATTGAACCCCAGTATTATGACCATTTTCAACCCTTAAAATCAATGCAGTAGTTTTGTAAAAGTTCTTTCTTAGTGCACTACGACATAGAGGAATGAAGGTACCCTGAAATTATTAAGGCTGAACAGTTTTGGCTGTATGTTGAATATATAACAGTCAGGCAGGACTTTTTCTTATACTGATATATTATACAGATTTACTAGTGACATTTAGTGGGCATAGGCGTACTTGTAAAGCAATGGCTGATAAACTTTGTACTAACACGGGATGGTTGCATTCTTTATTGGTATTGGATATCTAAAAGCACATTGTCTGCACACTACGGACATCTATGAGTCATAAGTTGCATTAATTACTTCATCCAATGCTTGCTAGATGGTTTGTGGCAAGTATATGTTGTAACTTACCATATCTGCTTTTGAATAGTTTATTAATGCGACTTACCCGTTTAAATAAACTTTCTTAGTGCACTTCAACATAGTGGTATGAAGGTACCCTGAAAATTTGAACGCTGTAGCTATCATAGTTTTGGATGTACGTTGATTATGAATTAGTCAGTCTGGCAGGACTTTTTCTTTTATATGTATAGATTAATTGTAAAGTGTAATGATGCTAGTATTTGCTGGAGAACCCTTTATACATTGGTGTAGAGTAAAATATACGAACAGAAGTCGGAACAACCATTAGACGCCAAGCGTTTCTTAATCTAGAGCGTGTGACGTTTCCATCCTCGATCTTTTAATTGTTTGCTAACACAGTAATCTAGAACAATATATCCCACTACATCATCGTGGACGAAGAAGGAAAACTGGATTTGATCGATCCCTGATTGATCTAAACTTGAGGTGTCTTCTCTTCATTTCAACAATTAGTAAGTAACCTTGACGATGACGCAGGCCTCGCGCCGATAAAATGTGAAGTTACTCAGCTGATCGGTAACATACAATGCCTGTAATGTAATTCATTATTTTTGCACAATCAGTATACTCCGACTTTGTGTTAGTTTTACTAGTTCACTTCAGCTACAAAGATGTTCAGAAAGGATAATCATTATCGCGTAATATTTAAGAGCTCCTCTGAAAAAGGATTACAATCCTGGTAATTTACACTGTACAACAATTATCCGCAAATAATTGCCGTATATTCATGACGGCTTTTTGAAAATTGAGAACTCAAGTCCAGGTTCTACCTACGCGTTCGTCTTCAAAGGTAAAAAATAATGTATCACTTGTTCTTCTGACCTATTTTTAAGTCGTCGTCCCTCCCGACTTATCACAAGGGTCGGCTCTAGCTGTCGGCCATATTGGCTGACAGTCCATAAGACCAATGTTAAATTAAAATCCAAATTTTTCCTTTATTTTTAATCGGATAATTATGAACGATATGTCATTTTAAAGCTATGGCCAATATGCATGCAAATGGCTTTTCCAAAACTAAGAAAAACATTTTGTTTAATATTTACAGTATTAACAATTTAAAACATTGATTTTTAATATTTTTTTATGTTGTCACTATTAATTATAGCGAAAAACTACCAAGCCATTCGCATGAAGGATTTCGTCCACAAGAGTTTGGTATTTTTTTTTAAACGCTATTTGAACAATTGCGGGTTTTAAATGGATTTAGGCTGAACAATGTCCGTGTAACCTTCCGTCGCTATAGGGTGACTTTAAATATTTTTTCACGTTGTGACTATTAATTATAGCGAAAAATTACTAAGCCATTCGGATGAAGAATTTTGTCTCCAAGAGTTTGGTATTTAAAAAAACGCTATTTGAACAATTGCGGGGTTTTAAATGGATTTAGGATGAGCAATGTCCGCGTAACCTACCGCCGCTACGCTGGAAGTCGCAGGCTGCTTTCTGTTTTACTAGAGCCGACCCTTATCCACGATTTTGTGGTGATTTAAATCTTGCCTTTATTTGAACCTGCGGAAGTTATTTTCAGTCGTTGATTTTAGAAAAGGTTGTTCTCCACTCAAAACAAATTGAAAATCGATGGACAATATTCGAACTGTTTCGAAAGAGGGAAGGCCTTTCGTGGTTGGAATTGGTCCGTAGTAGGCCTATCGCTCTTGATTTACCTAATGAACGATTTATTTTTTACTGAAATTATGAAAGATAAATAATAACAAATAATCTTTCTTGCCAACCAATGTGTTAATCGGTATTTGCATATTATAAAAAAAGTCCTTACTGATTGATTTACCGACAGATTTATACTCAATATACAGCCAACACTATGGTAGCTAGATCCTTACAATTTGCAGGGCACCTTCATACAACTACGTAGATGTGCAATAAGAAAGGATTTTGATCAAAATATTGATTTGAAAATGGTCATACTTTGTGGGTTCACTTCCAGCCCTACACTCTCAGTGGCCTACTCTGAACCAACACACGTTTTTTGAATGCATTTACCATTAATTACCATTGCAACCAACTTAGAAAATTTAGAATAAGTAAATTATTTTTCACAACCAATAGTTTTTTTTAGGTTTGGTTAACAAAATAAAACCAAACACAAACAAAAATTAAACTAAATGGCTTACTGTATTATAATTAATTAAAACATGTGTTGTTACGTTGTTACATATTATTAATAAAACAGCTGATTCGGATCAAAAGCTTAACGCAATTTTAGGTTAGGCCTATACTGAAAGCCTACACACGTTAGGCCTATACACGTTTCTTGAAAGCGCTTAGATTTATTACCAACTAAATTGGAAAATTTGGAGTCAGATAATTTATTCTTCACAACCAACTGTTTTTTTTTAATTGTAGGTAATAGCAAACACAAACAAAGAAAATTACTACATCATAATTCAAACACCTTTCACTATTTAAATTGTGCCAAATCACAGACTATAGAATTACTCTTAATTAGTAATTCTATAGTCTGTGGCCAAATTTACTCTGTTGTACTACTCCTATTTGACCAGTTTTGAAATACTGCTTTACCGTATCACATTTTGGTCATATTTTATAACTTGAAAATGACCTCTCAGTTATATAAAAAATATCTGTCCTAATCTATCGTCATTGACGTGATTTCCTTGAAAATTTCTTAGTATGCAATAATCTGTTTGCAATTGCTTCGCCGAGGAGGTTGGTGAACTGAGCGAACAGGGGCGGAGCTCTCTGTATAAAATTACAGTCCCGAAGGCATTGGTTCAACCCAAATGAGTTCTCTTGCAGTTGCAGTTGTGGTTCTTTATTACATTATAGGTTAAATCGCCTGAATTTTTAGAGAAAAAACTTCCTGTGTATTTCGGATGGACTCATTTTGAGACGGGTATGACATACGGCTCTGGCTTAAAGTGGTCTACCAAGGGGCTTGGGAAAGGGGTGGTCCGGGAAATTTTTTTGAAATTTTGACCCTGAAAACAGTATTTTGATACCATTTTTAGCTTAAAAATGCACAAAAAAATACATTTTTATATAAAAATTACTATTTTTTTTATTGCCTTCAATTCAATTCAATACTAATTCAATAATAATTCAAAGATATTCAAGTACAAAATACAATTAACTAGACTGTAAAGAAATAGTCGAATGTGTAAATAATTGAAATAATACAAAGAAAAGCTAAATAAGTAAACAAAATTGAAATAAAGAATATAAAACACAATTTATCAATTTAAAAAAAATAACTTATACAATTATTGGTATTAAATTAAAATTAATATGTAGGGCTACTTTACATAACTTCAATCTGTGATTTGACTGTTTAGCCATGACATTTAAAACATCGGTAGCAGTGAACGGGGCTGGATAATGAGTAGGCCATGTACTGGATTAGAGCATGTTCTCTCAATCGTTCATTACCCATCCTATTTCGTAAATAGGTCTTAACTCTTTTCATTGTAGGAAAAGACCGTTCTGCCTCACTTGCTGGAACTGGTAAAGTTGCTAGCACAGTTAATAAGTAGGCTATCTAATGTTAATGTTAGGATAGAAACACTCTAAAATGGCCAAAAGCTTTTTAGGCCTATCTTCTTCCTTAACTCCACTCCACTTTTGGCACCATAGTAGGCTACATATTCCGAATCCAAAACAGATTGAGATAACTTGTCTTCATAAAACAAAACTAACAGGGGAGTTTGTCTTTGTAATAGGGGAGTGTTTGCTAGTTTTCAGTTTTCCGGTAAGAGTAGCCTACTTCTATGGCTCAGAGGAACTCTCGATTTTTGTCAAATCTTGTGTCGAGATCATTTTGTCTATAGCTGGACACAAAAACTTGTCTTCTACACAAAATAGCAGAAAACTTGTTGTTTTTCGTCATTAGGAACTAAAGGTTGTTTGTTGTTGTCGTCGCTGAAGCAGAAACTGCAACTTGTTGTTGGCTCATCAGTTTAAAATCGCTCATTGACCTTGGTCTTTATTGTGTTTCTTATTAGGCCAACTACTCATAGTTAATAATATCACTTTTACCTCGATGAATAAAAGTTTTACAGATTTGTTTAGTATAACGCACTGACCGCACTTAATACTGCAACATCTACAGACGCAAAGGACGGACAGATGGAGGGGCGAGTCCACACAATTACTTCCGAGAATGCGGGGGATGACCGGGTGCGGAAGTTTGGCACTGCAGTGCAAAAACCAGAGGATCATAAAGTGAAGAATGTTAACAAAACAACTGCCGCTGGTCCTTACTTGGTCCATCAATACTCAATATTCCGTAACTCATTGTTTTGTACGGAGTCACAAACAAAACAAATTTCGTCCTAAAAAAAACTGAACAAAAGAAGACGTCTGGATCCCCCCCCCCCCAATAAAACGCCCCTACGAGAAATGGCAGTGTCTCTTTGTCCGTCTTTTCGATTTGTGTGGTCGACCTTTCGTCAGAGTGTACACGGACTCTCTGTCCTACATTCGTTACAGAAGTTAAATGGACTTCTTATATTCTACTCCACAACTAGAAAGGCGGGGCCTTCGTGTGAGGCGACGATCTTTGTGATCTTATATAACGTAATTAATAGTTAAGTCACGGGTCTTTCGAAAGAAAGAGAGATAACAAATTAATATTTCTCAAAAATCCTGTTCAATATACATTTATTTACAGAGTCCAACATTAAAAATGTACCCTACATTTCACAACCCCATCTGTAATTTATTCATAAGATGAACTACTAAGAGTTCGTATCGTATTAAAATATAGCAGATTCCGTGATAAATAGAAGAAAGAACGTGAATCCTTCGTGTAATGTACATTAACATTACATCTCCATTTCCACAATAAAAGTTAAATTTGCAATTTTGAGAGAGGGTAAAACTTTAAAGGATAGTGTATATTGGCGTTAAGTATATAATGTTCCCCTTTCACCATTTACTGTATTTGCTTCTGCGATAAAGAAACTCAATCTGTCTCGAATAATTTAATTTTCAAGTAACACATCGAAGAATCACAAAAAGGATGCAACTTTAATGCTATTGCTTGTAGACGATTCAGTATTTGTTGAACAAATTTTAACTATTAAAACCAATTTGGAGTTGATGAATTGTATCGTAATTAGGGACACATTCGTTAAACCACCTCAAGTGGGATGGGGCGGGGCCTTCATGGTTGCGAAGATTGTTTTGAATATTACGTTATTGAATAATGCATACGTTTCAATAGATGCAACTTCCAAAAGGTAAAACCTTAGTCTTTGTACATAACATTGACACAAGTTCTACTTAATAACGATGAACAAGTAATGTAGAAAGAATATTATTAAAACAACTAAAATACGTCTGAATTAGCTAATGAGCATAGCTGATGGTAAAATGAGGAGTCCCTAATAATTACAACAGTAGAGAGTCGATGACTGTTTATCATTTTAACAATAATTAACAAGGTTAACTTTCTCTTTGGTACGTCGATGGTACGATTAATGCAAAACGGAATAGAAGAGTGGTATGCGGGCTACAACCGGAAGATCAATAGACCGTCCTTTCCATTCCTTGCTTTTTGTAACGCGGAGGTTTCTTTGGGGGGATGTAGATGGAGGGTCTGTTGGAGTGTTGTGTGGGGTTGAGCGCGCAGGCTATGGGCAGAGGGAGGGAGGCCTAGGTACCGCGATGACGAAGAATTCAGTGGTGCGCCGGCTTGCCAGACCGGGAACAGCTGCAGACCTTGCCAGCGACGGCCAACTTCACACAGCCTTCTAGGTTAGTTTCATTCTCTTCTTGTGCTTTGCTTTGTTAAACTGTAGTTTAGGGCTAAACTACGTACTTTTTAACTAATTTTACTGTTTTTGTTCTTCTACTTTCACGCCTATTGATTTAACCTTTAAAGCAATTAGCCTCCTACTAATTTACCAAAACATCATAGTAACATTTATTGAATGTTCTGATTAATTAAAAATTAACTTAAAAATAAACTTATCACAAACTTGTGCAATTTTAATTGTGTTTCTGGTTATCACCATTAATTATTATGAAATGCACCGTCCATCGCGCAAAACATAATGCGTAGTTTATGAAACTTCCGTCGGGCGCTAGTGTCGCGACATTAGTAGCGTAGTGTTGTCTGTAGAGTCTAAACTGTTTTTAAAATTAGTAGAAAAGACACAGCTGTTACGGTAGGGGTTTAGAAGACAGTGAGGGGGGATGGAGGGGATTAGGAATCAGTAGGCACATAAATATCAGTTGTGTTATCTGAACAGTGAACGATTTAGATTATTTAATAAGTCTCGACAATCTAGTATTAATGTCATTTGAAGTAATAACATTTTATTTGATTAATTGGCAGTGCATTTCAGGATTACATAACTTAGTGAAGTGACGATTGTTGAAGATATAATCATTGCCCACATATTTAATAAAGATGTTAATGGTTTTGTTTTTCTTCGAGTTTTAAACGTACCTCGCCTTCGACACTTTAAACGTTTAGTGTTCTGATTTTAACCTTAAATTACCTTAAATTTTAATAATCTTTAGAAATTGCTAACTGAGGTATTCGACTTACTTAACTACTTTTTAACAATGTTTACTAAAATTACCTTCATTTTAATATAACCTGACATGGTATTTTAAGAGATGTATTTCGGTTTTTACAAATTAAAACTTGGATTTGTAAAAATTAATGCTGTTTGTTTGATTGACTGGTTCTTATACCATTGACTAAATGTATTCATATTGTCTTGCGTGATTTTAATATCGTAAATAATTACTCCATAAAAACACATAATATTGACAATATTGAGATAAATTTTGAACTTTGATTAAACAAACAAAATTGCTTGATAATGGTTACCAGTTTATAGGAATTAGAAAATAGAATATGTGTGCAAGTAAAAAAGAAATTATATCATCTATATAATCAAATTATACATATTGATTTAATACAAATTCGTTCGCTTACCTTAACCGAAAATTGTGCGTACGTGCATGAATGGTGGGGTGGGAATGGGGGAAAATATTTGTACTGTGTAAGTTACACTAAGCGTTGCTCGTTACTGTAGGGAATCAAAATTTATTTTAATTGTTTAATTAATAACGTTAAACTAAAACCACTACTGATATTTTTTATTTCAATAAAATAAGTTAAATGTTAAATTTAAATAACGCCTGAATACCATTTTGTGTTTTTTTTTACCTTAGGCCTATTAACCATTACATAAATAATAAGGGAATTAAAAATATATTTATAAATGCCTGCTTAATTTGTACAGAAAAATAAATAGCCTATTCTATTTTTGAAACCCCATAATTTTGTCCTAAATTAAAATGAAACTGAAAATCATAAGTAGGTAGCTTACAAATTTTCCGTATTTTGTGTAGCATAAAATAGGCAATTCCTGAACAAAGTAAATTATTGTTTACCAGCCTGAATTAATTTGTATAGACCTATTTTATTTTGACATTTAAATCACAGTAGCGTATCAACTTTAACACATTCCATACACTATTTAATCTGTTTTCATGTAATAAATTAACTTATTTACTACCTGCTCTAAAAAAATCTTGTAAGTCTTTTATAAATCACACAAATTTACATAACCTTAAAAATGCGTTCCCTAATTTGTCCGAGTGCCAACTCGTAAATCATAAATATATTTTTAGTATTTAACAGTTGACGAGTGTTGCAAAGTAAGACGAACCACGTGATTGATTTATTTACCACTTAAAGTGTATCATTACTTAATTCCGTCCAAGCCCGAGTGTTGGCTAAATGATTTATTGGGTCGTTTCAATGTAAACACGTTGTTTGCATCACGTGGCTATTTAAATATATTAGCTGAGGATTTCAGTTCGTTGTTTAAAACGGCTTTATACGTTGATTATTAGTAGACCTACTGTAAAATTGTTTGTTTGGCTGTTAAATTATCGTCAAAATTACTTTTATGGGTTGATAATTAATCCTTTATTATCATCTTGTTTATTTATATCGTACGCAGTAACCAGATCACAATATACCTATTATAAACAATCATTAACAATACGAAACCCATAGTTTTTTTTAACAAATCAAAATTAATCAATAATTGAGCAAATAGAGTTGTTAAGATTATAGCTATACTTTCAAATTGTCTGTGCTTTAAAGTGTTAGTTTAATATTAAAGTATATTGAAGTAGGCCCTACCTACTCTCTTTATTTTTTCATATTTCTCTTTAGTTAATCTTTTGAAATTCATTTTGCTAATTTACGATTAGGTCTTTGATGTTTCTTTCAGTTCTAGATTTGAATTTAGTTTGTGAAGTAACAGCAAACTTGATTAGTTTATCAATCACATTACGATATCGTTTCATAATTAGGATAACATAACCTCAATCTACATTTACCAATTGGACGTACAAGTCTTGATCGAACGGGAACGATCACTAACAAAAACTTATTTACATTGCAATTTTAAAAATGCACATCATTTTAGTTTATCCACATTTTCTATATATTAAATTAATATACACGCAGTTGGTATTGATTTAATTTAGAAAATGGCATCACCCTTTAAAAAAATTACAAGTACATTTTTGCTTATTATAATTTCAAAGCGACGAATAAGTTGAATACTATTTGAAATACGTGATTTTGTGTTTTTAATGTGTTAATTTGGATAGTTATATGTTGTGCGAAGTTATTAATTGAAATAAAAAATCTAGTTAGGCCTAAATGTTTCCATTAAAATATTTCTCCACTTTACAGATAAAAGATGGTATTATCAATAGTACGCTTATCTCAAGATTTATGTTTTTATTATCAGTTTATCATCTCGATTCCATAACTGATTATATAGTTTTTTTAAATACATTTTTCTCTTGATGTCTTCAATTTGTGCCCATAAGATTAACGAATTGGGAAAACGTGTTTCTGTTGAAATTAAATGTTCCTGCTGCTTTTATAGATTAAAAGTTGTTAGACCTGTATTATAAATATACTGATATATTTTGTGTTGGTATATATTCAAGAGTTTCAATATGATAGACTATTTAACACAACAAGGCTAAAGTTGAACAATTTATGAATTACCTACGGGTTTAGATTTTAAAGTTATTTACATAACTCGTTACTACAGGACGTTGCAACTTATTGTTAACTTTTGTTTTGAATAAATAAAACCTACATTTATTTATAAAATGCGAAAGCTTAGCCTATACATG
Organism: Philaenus spumarius; assembly: GCA_018207615.1. NCBI lineage: Eukaryota > Metazoa > Arthropoda > Insecta > Hemiptera > Aphrophoridae > Philaenus > Philaenus spumarius. Next base: position 163,862 of record JAGFPH010000457.1, read on the forward strand.
ATGCTTTAAACTGTATGCCATTTGTTTGAAACGCAACGTCTTCATATTGGTCTAATAAAGGATGTTAATTAACTTAGGATATAATATATTTCATGAGGATGATCAAACATTGGTCGAGTTTACAACTTAGCTCAAAACGAATGCGCGGTTTTTCTGCGCAGTAACTTGTCGCTATTATTTAACATTACGAATGCATTGGTGTTTGCGTATATTGTATTCTTCGGCGTTATCTAGAAGGCATAGTTTAGTTTAAGGGAAACAGATGGCGATGGCGCGTCTATTGATTGGAACAACGAGGTGTTGAGTTTCTGGCGTTGGCTGCTACAGGCTTTGTCCTCCAGTTCCCACTATTGATTCTGCCAAGCCAGGCCAGGTAGCCAGGTAACAGAATACGCGAGAGGTTCGTCTTGCGCAGTCACGCTTTCCCTTCCTAAAGCCTTGCCCTCAATTCCTCCGACTATACTTGGCTGGATGTCCTCGGAACTTCCAACGAGATGACTTTTGCAGTTTCTTTATATACTTTTTACCTTTAGCTCTTCAGAGTTAAGACAGCAAATTCTCCGGTGAAATAGGCTATATCTCTTCTCCAATAAGAATAATGAACTGAAATACGTCTATTTATTCTTGGCTTGCAAATATTAATCATTAACTCGGATTATTACACAAAATTTGCCAATAATATCATTGTCACACAAATCATGGACAAAATTGCTTTTT
>JAGFPH010000457.1:169578-200208 GCA_018207615.1 Philaenus spumarius
TTCCTTTGAGGTTATAACATTAATATAAATACAACCTTTTATCATCAATATATGCATTTATACAAATTTAAACCCATTCGTACATCTTCGTAAAATATATAAACGTATTCAATTATTAATTTCTTCATTATAATATCAATATCTTCTAAATCATTTGATATATAAATATGAAATAAAAAGCTTTTTTCCAAATATACAAAAGTTTTCTAATTTAGTTATAAATTAAAATGTGTATAAATTAAAAACAGTTTTCATGTACATGATACAAAACCGATACTAAAATTAGGCTTTTTTTGAAAAAAATATGCTTTACCCTAAAATACAGTAACATTGTATTGAATAAATCATAAAATTGAATTGTAAACTTGAAAATTGCATATAACATAGCACTCGTATATACGGATTTATAATAGATATATCGATTGCAAAATGGTTGAAAACTATCCAATAGCAAAGGTTTTACGAAAAAAATCATCTAAGAAACTATAAGCTTGATGTATGATTTGAATACAGTGGTAGAACATTGAAATCTAGAGGATTCCAATGCCATCATTGTGTTCTTCTCAAAACAAGTCTGTCAAAAGTTATGTGCCTTCAAAAGTGAAGTAATTTGAGTAATTTCTTGTGCATTCTAGCGCGGCATCAGCTGATTTATACAGCTACAATTTTTAAGCGATGATTACATACTATACTAGCTGGCTCGATCCGGCTTTGCACGGATAGACAAATCAAAGTTAAATGTATATTAACAAAAAATATATTATATCAATAAATATATTGCACTATGTATTTCTTATGGGGATTTTTAGTAACTTTGACCACCTCCAAACCTCCCCTAAAATTTCGAGCACCTAGGGCCCTAGAGGAAGCTACCTACTAAATTTCATTCCAATCCGTTCGATGTTTTTTTTTTTAGTAACTTTGACCTCCAAACCCCCCTAAAATTTCGAATTTGTTTAAACCCTTTCTTAGCGAGCACCTTTGCTCCTAGAGGAAGCTACATACTAAATTTCATTCCAATCCGTTAGGTGCTTTTTTTTAGTAACTTTGACCCCCCAAACCTCCCTAAAATTTCGAATTTGTTTAAACCCTTTCTTAGTTAGCACCTATGGTCCTAGGGGAAGCTACATACCAAATTGCATTTCAATCCGTTCTATGGTTTTGGAGAAATCGTTATTTAGTAACTTAGACCCCCAAACCCCCTCTAAAATTTCAATTTTTTTGAAACCCTTTCTTATCAGCACCCACGGCCCTAGAGAAAGCTACATACCAAATTTCATTCCAATCCGTTCAGTGGTTTTAGAGTAATCGTGATTTAGTAACTTTGACCCCCCAAAAACCCCTAAAATTTCGAATTTTTTGAAAGCCTTTCTTATCAGCACCTATGGCCCTAGAGGAAGCTACATACCAAATTTCGTTCCAATCCGTTCAGTAGTTTTTGAGAAATCGTGATCAGTGAGTCGGTGGATTTGGCTTTTATATATATATAGATAAATACACTTTTTATGGCATATTTGTAAGTACACAAATTAAAGCGTTAACATTTCCTTTCCTATGGTACCTGTTTTATTGAGATTATATGATTTCTGGTAGGTGAATATTCAAAACAAGTTCGAGTTGTCTGAGACTACTCAATTGAGTGGTCTGCCACTTTTAAAACAATATGTAGATTTAAAGATATGTCTACAGTGTTATTCACTTGCGCGACTTTTTATTTGTTTATTCCCTTGGGGCGGAGGGTTTGCTCCCCTCTACCCCCCCCCCCTCCGTATTCACGCCACTGTACCACTGTAGTAAAGAATGATACATTTTTCATCAAAAACCTATCAATAGATAAGTTGTTGGAGGATCATTAAAAGTATCTGATACTGTTTATTATAGATTTGTTTTTCGTTAGAAATTAGAACGAACCACCATCGTAAGCGGTCGTATAAGTTATTTTAAAAGACAGTGGCTTAGAAACCAAACGATAACAAGCTTTGATGTCGGACTGTGCATCCTGTCAGTGACCTTGAGGCTTGGTTTCCCGGATATCCTCCTCGGTATGTAACCAGACGCTCTGCAAGCGACCGGGGTCCGAAGTCTTTGAGCTTATCTCGCGGTGTCCGGCTTAGATAAGATGAGAAGCTTTGCACGCTGCTTCTATTGTATTCTTGTAACATTTCAGTTTCGAATTACACCAAGAAGTTGTTGAGCAGTTAAAGCTACATCTATGTCAGATGTATTCTTAGTAAAGAACATTATTAAATGCTGATTAGCATAATAGGCTACTAAATTAGTAATAGTGCACAATCTTGAGACTTATTATTGTAGTTTGAAAAACACATGAATGCGGATGTTTTCTTGTCGAATTAATAACTAGTACGTCTACGTAGGAATAAATAAATAACGAAGGTGTATTTGTATTGAAAAACTAGGGGCTCTGCCCCTGGACGCTTCGCGTCCCAACCCCGCTTGGGCCTTCGGCCTCAGATGGCTGCTTCGCTTCGCTTGCAGTTGGAAAATTTGCTAAAGAATCTCGTTAATCTTTGGCTCGTTTGTACATAGGTGACCGAGCACAAATCAGCTGTTTTATTTGGCAGCTGACTCAAACTCATTACACATTATCTCCATAAGATTAACATGGGAAATTTGATGGCTTGTTTAGCGGAGCTCCTTCTCGGGTTAATAGCGGCTAAAGGGATATTGAATCTTGAATCTGACGGAAAATCTCTTCTTTGAAATTTAATTTTCTACAACTTTTGTATTTAACATTTTTTTCTATCTCTTACTGTTTTCTTACTAAATGCGCTCAAAATGAAAAAATTGAAAAAATCGAAAACATCTTTCCCGCCCAAAAGGTGCTTCAAACATTTAAAAATGTTAAATTCTGGCAATTTTCCCAAAATTTTCTCGTCGAGAGCTTTAATTCAAGTATAAGGTTGACGGGGTTCCGATTACGGGAAGTGCCTAATAATTAATGTCAATGAATCAGTGTTACCGTCTAGCTTTATATAAGTAGATATGTAGGACTAAATTTATAACAAAATAAGGAAAATATTAAAACAATTGGATCACGCAGCTAAACCGCTGACGTCAGCTGAGCGAATTTCCAAAATTAAGTTTATATGTTTTAGGGTGTTTTAAACGAGAAAATCTAAATTTCTCTAAAACGGCTCTAACGATTTTGATAAAATTTGGCTTATTTGTATCCCTTAATTTACCCTACCATATGCAAAAAACAGCATCTTTCTAAAAATTTTCGTTTAGATAATAATAATAATAACTGATTTTTGGGGGTTTTTGGCCAAAAAGGAGGTTGTTTTTCAAAAATTTTCAAACCCTTTTTTCTTTCATCTGTACAAGCTTAATTGACATGTTTGGTGCAAATTTGTTTGAAATCGATCGAATAGTTTTAATAGTAATAGTAATAATATTTATTAGTTACTTTCCTACTTTAATGTGTCCCCCCCTCCTACTTTAATGCAATTATGGATCATAGCGAATCTGTTTAATAATTTAAATATGTTTGTGAGAAAGTATGTGGCAGTTCCTGGTACTAAGAAAGGATTTTAAAAATTTCGCATTTAAGGCTTGAAACAACCCTTAAAACCATAAATATTGTTTGTTTTATATCTAAAAAAACCATATGGCCTAGGAACGGGGCATTTGGTACACATATTGCTCATAGGCTATAGAGGTGCACTATACGAAAGAATTTTAAAATATTTCACGTTTAAGGGTTGAAACAACCCCTAAAACCATAAATATTGTTTGTTTTATATCTCAAAAACCATATGGCCTAGGAACATGGAATTTGATACACTATTGCTCATAGGTGCTAGAGGCGCACTAAGAAAGGATTTTAAAATATTTCGCATTTAAGGGTTGAAACAACCCCTAAAACCATAAATATTGTTTGTTTTATATCTCAAAAACGATATGGCCTAGGAACGTGGAATTTGGTACACATATTGATCACAGGCTATAGAGGTGCACTATAAGAAAGAATTTTGAAATATTTCGCGTTTAAGGTTTGAAACAACCCCTAAAACCATAAATTAAATATTGTTTGTTTTATATCTCAAAAACCATATGGCCTAAGAACGTGGAATTTGGTACACATATTGATCATAAGCCCTAGAGGTCCATGCATCTAATATTTTCCATGGTATGTAATACTTTTGCAATTCTAAATAACCTATGCTACTCTTGGGAAGGTATAAAGTTTCAACTGGGAGAAAGTATGTGGTATGTGGCAGTTATCTGGTACTGTTTATTTACTTTTTAAACTTATGAATTAAATTATACATTTTAGCGGACGAATTATTCAGAAACATATCTACATTCTTCTTTTTGCCTTAAATACCTTACTCGTTAGTTTTTTTCACTTTCAACTCTAATTCAACCTAAACTAAGTATCCGTGTTATCGAAACTATTTACACTTTATTTTTCCCAATCGGTCCAGTAGTTTACTATTGCAAGAGAGAATGCATAAGATGGTCGTCGCAGCCTTAGCGTTTACGCATTGTCAACCAGCAGCTGTATCGCAGCGCGATGACGTCTCCTGGCAGAATGCAGCATGTCAGCCATGTTGCACATCTACGCAGAGATGAACTAGCCTCAATTGCATGTTCGATCTGTGGGCGAACACTTAGTTAAGGGCATGAGGAAGACAGGCTCGGTTTACAACTATTGTGAAACGGATGACGTAATAGCTTCGTTCCATATTTCTTTATGAGTGGTCTTTCTAAGTTTGTAGTCATACTTTCATCGCTGAGTAAATAAATTGTTACTGAGACATCAAAGCAAACTGAGTTAAATTAGGCTGTATACGAAGCTAGTTTTGAACCAGTTAGTTCTTGTTTTAAACAGTTTGTGAAAATTATGTCAAATTGTAGAAAGAAAACTTGATAAATAATCGTACTTTACCTTTTAAGTAACTGGCAATTGTGGTTATTAGTAACTGCGTCAGTGGATATTTGATTGTGTTTTGAGATCGATTATGGTAGGTTAGGCCGAGGTTGGGTTATTACTATGATGTAAATAACAAGCTAGTGCCTCACACTGTGTTAGTAGTCCTACTTGCGGGCTGAGTGTTTAATTAGATAGCTAAAGATAATAATTCCAAATAATTTATTCCGCCTGTTACAGTAAAACTCCAATTGTCCGAACTCCAACTATCCGAATCGCTGATTATCCGAATCGCTTTCACAATTTCTGAAAAGAAAAATTAAGACGGCAACGTACTGCGATTTGAAAAATAATGATTCTGTCAACGCGCTATTGCACATATGCTTTAAAATGCTCCGTGAATTGAAAATTCTCTCAATACACTGCCAATTCGCACGCCAATCCCACCCCGTCTTGGGAGTATTTTCAATACACAATGCATTGCATGCTTCGCACGCCAACCCCCGTATTGGGAGTATTTTCAATACACAATGCATTGCGTGTTTTGTTAGAGTAAAGTATTTTTGTTGAACCTTCATAGTTTTCTTATTTAATAGAACAGATCAAGCTCACAAGACGGTAAGGCTGTAACCTACTGTATCCATGTGTATTGTACGTTGTAGTTTAATCAAGTAAATCTAAATATCAGTATGAATGCAATGCACAATGATGTAAAATATGTTGCTGGATCCTCTTTTTTATAATTTAATTTGCACTTTTTAAACTTATTATTTTTTTTTCTTTTTAATTGCGGGGTTGGGGGGGGGGGGGGGTGTTGACCCCCTGGCTACGGCTTTGCCACAGACCAATACTCTAAACATAATTTAATACTATAAGCCTACTTACGTAATAATTCCAAAGATGCCAATTAACAGTTTGTTAGGTTAGGTCAGCGTCAGGTAGAAGTGTAAAGACCAGCTGTCAATCAGAAAAGACTTTTTGTCGTTGACAACGAAATATTTTTGTTGTTGACCTTTCGTTGGTGTGTTCCTGATTCTCTGTCCTACATTCGCCTTTAGATTTCAGCACACGAGCTCTTCCAAAACAAATAATAAACTTGGCCTTCGTTAGAATCCGTACGATTTTCATACATGTAAGAAATCCTGAAATTCATAATCAACGTACAGTGAAAACTTTGATAACTAGTGCCTTACGATTTTCAGGGTACCTTCATATTACTATATAAAAGTGCACTAAAGTAGTTGAAAATTGTCAAAATACGGGGTTCACTCCCAGCTCAGTAACAGATAAAACAGCTGATTTGAATCAAAAGCTTCGAAACAGAATTCTAGTTGTGGTCTATTATACTGAACCAACAAACGTTTGTTGAATGCATTTACATTCATTACCATAGCAACCAACAAAGCAAATTTGAAATCACTTAATTTTATTGTTCACAACCAACATTTTATTGGTACGGTTAACAAAATTAAAACAACCAAAAAATGAACGAAGAAGGCTCACTGTATTATAATTCAAACAAATGTTGTTACAAATAAATCAGCTGATTTGGAACAAAAACTCAACACAATTTTAGGCCAGGCCTGTAATACTGAACCAACACACGTTTCTTGAAAGCGTTTAGATTTACTGTATCACCATAGTAATCAAATTGGCAAATTTAGAATCAGGTAATTATTCTTCATAAGCAACAGTTGTTTTAGGTTAGGTAACAGCAAACACAAACAGCGAAAAGGTCTTACCATATCATAATTCAAACACTTTTAAAACTATCCCAACTTAATTATTTACTATCTGACCAGTTAGAAATACTGCTTTACCGTATCACATTTTAAGTCATATTTTATAACTTAAAAGTTGTCCCTCTTCTGTATAAAATAAAAAAATGTATGACCTAATCGTAATTTCTGTCAAAATGTAATTAGTATACAATATTCTGTTGGCATTTGCTTTGCCGCCGCGGGGTTTGGTGATCGAAGCGAACACGGGGTGGAGCCCTCTAGTTATTACATATGTATGAACGCTATGTGATAAATATAACAACATTATTTTAAACTTAATTTTATACATGTTAAGTAAAATTTTAAGAAGTGACAAATCAAACTAATATTATACTGTCATAAGAAAGAATACCTCTCCAGAGAAAGACTTCCACCGGCCCCTCCCCATCTGGGGCCCTGGTAGAGCCACTTCATTATGAAAAAACTGCTGTAATTATGCTATACATTTTTGTCCAAATCGACTCAGTATTTGAAAATTAAGTGTAGCCTAATTTTGGTCTTTAAAACTCTTAGAATTATGACAGCAAAAGCGAATTTTTAGTTCAAATTTCAAGACAAACTCCGATTCTTGAAAACGCGTTTTCTTGACTTTTATAATCGAATATGAGAAGAGGCTTAAAGAGTGGAAACAATACGTGTATTTCATATTTGCCAACTTGGCTTGTTGAAGATATTCCGACAATTTCCATATCACCAAACCTCTGCAATGACGTTTCATTTCCTGTCCGCGACACTTCTTTTAGATATTTCCGATAAAACGAGACCAGATCGTAGATATTCCGCTGTTGGCAAGAGGAGAATAAAGGAATTCTTAGAAATCTTCGACCGCTTTCACCAGGCCTAGTGCTGACAAAAGACTCCTCTTGCCTCTGCCAATCCTAACCACTGACCACCCCTCTCAAACTATCTTGTATTGTTGGAACTTTGGGAACTTAATTTAGGTGCATTATTTATACATCACGTCGAGTGTTGCTGGAGGTTTGCCCAAACAGTCTTCAATTTGTATGGTTTCGGAATGTTTGTTGTAAATACTATATTATGGGTTTCAATTTAAAAATAATGAAGTCTAGATATAATGTCTCTATTATGACAAAAGTAGGGGCGGGTCCGCCCCTGATCGCTTCGCTCGCCAACCCCGACGCCGACCATTGCGAAGCCAATGGAAAAGAAATTATTGTGTATTCTGATATTTTCACAGAAATGACGGTTGAGCGCTGACCTATACATAACTAATGTAATACAGAGATCGAAATATACATCCTACATATTTCTAATTACGGCATGCATTGTAATTTCACTATTAATATTTAAATAATCAACTTTTCAAACAAATTTTGATATTACCAACTAAAGGAAACAATATAGGCCTAATATGTAACACCAGATGTTTGATTTATAATTCAGTAAGCATTTTGTTTGCTTTTACCTAATCTATAAAACTGTTAGTTGTGAAGAATAATTACTTGATTCTAAATTTGATAAATTGGTTGCAAATAAATGAGTTTTGGTTGAACGTTGGCCTAACCTAAAATTATTGTAAGTTTTTGATCCAAATCAGTTGTTTTATTTATAATATATGTAAACACTGATGTATGAATTAAATTATAATAATACAGTAAGAATTTTTCGGTGATTTTTGTTTGTGTTTGCTATCTATAATCTTATTAAACGAGAGCAATTGTTGTATATAAATTTATTTCGAGGATCTCGCTAACGGCTCTAACGATTTGGATGAAAATATGAATATAGGGGTTTTTTAACGTCAGGAATCGAATGCGCTAGGTCTTATGTCTGCAAAATGCGCTAAGTAGCTCTTTTTGAATACGTAAACTCTGAACTTCTTTTACATAACACCTTTGACGTCACTAAGTAGACATACACGCAATATAGTATGGAAGGAAGTATTTATTTGGTTAAGATAAAACTGAGTGTATTCAAATATATACGTAGTAATAGATCAACTGTAAAAAATTACTACAATGTAGCAGATATTATATTCTAAAAAAAAGTTAAACAATTGCACTCATGTTTTTTTTTTTTTTTTTAATTAAACAGTTCATATTTACGTAAGATCGAAAAATATTCATATTTATTCAGTATGTGATTCGTATTTACATACATTTTCCTAAAAAAAATACTGAGTTATGCTCGGTCGCCCAGATACTGGTAATGAATGTAAACAAACATGTGCTGCTAAACTTTTGGTCCAAACAGTAGTTTTATCCGAATTTTCACATTTTAAAATAAATATTTTGCAAAACCTTAGTATTCGTTAATGACCCCATAAGAAATATACCTTGAGATTTTCATATTTGCATCTTAAGGCCATTTCACACTGGAATCTGCGGCGTCCATGGACGCTCCAATTCATACTGCACGTGGACGGATTTGTAGTAGACATGTTATTTTCCCCGCCTATTTCCTCCTACAAACGCAAGTCTTCGACAAAGAGATGATGTTTTCTGACGTGCCTTGGTGTAGTGGTAGGTTTTGTGAAAACGTGCCGTGGCTGGATTATGAAAGTTCCGGTAGTGACGAAGAAACAGTACTGTTATACAGTCTTAAAAATAGATCGAAATGGGTTCACCCAATAAACATAAAACGAGAAATTTTTGGTAAGTACCACCATTTAATGCGCGATCTGAAGTTGTCACAAGATGCTGTACAACAGTCGGTGAGTGTGACACAAGTGGCCTGGAGCACAGCGCCTTCCCGCGGAAAACCACGTCTTGGCTGTGGGTCGACGGCGCAAGCGCGTCCAAGACGTCCGCGGACGTCCATGTACGCCTTTTTTAATGGCTCCATTAAAATACATGCTAAGCAATTTTTTTCCATTTCCATCCGTGTGAAATGGTCTTTAAATAGTGTCTGCTCCACATTGATTCTATTTCAGCCAGTCATTCAGTCAGGACAAACCCTGTTATATATATATATATCGATTCCTGTCATTCACGGAAAAAATCTATTCCTCAGGATCTAGGCCAACGCTACCCCTACCACTCTACCCCGATCGAAGTGCCTATGTCCTAATCATTCGTTATTTCCGTCAAAATGTCTGAGAATACAATAACCCGTTTGCATTTGCTTCCTCGATCATAAGTGGGCGAAGCGAGCAAGGTTTGGAGCCTTCTAGTGAATAATACAGTTTTCCCTATCTAATAACGGTGTCTTACAATTCAATTTAAATAACCGTATCTAAAAGTTAACACTTTTGAGTGCACATCTCTGCACATAAATCAAACTTTGCTACGGGAGTGGGGTGTCTGTTTTGCTGGAATATAGAGTAATGCAGCAAAGGGTGCCTATTATAGTGGAGTGTGCAATGTCATTTCGAAGCAAGCCTTATTTAGACAGTGGGAGGAAGAATAGGATGTGGTAGAGCATAGTAAATTATAAGAGAATAAAGGTACAGTCCGTCCATGGATATCTTCAAACCGCGAAACCGTCGAGAGGAAGTGGTGGTTTCCCGTCTACGCATTGGCCATTCCATGCAACCCACGGGTTGCTGATGCGGCATGGGACGCGCCAATTTGTCCATTCTGTTTTACGTCACGTCCCGTCCCGTCCACTCCCGTCATTTTAGGCAGGGTGGCTATACACACCCGTCACGTCACGTCACGTCCCGTCCATTCGCTAAAAGTATATTTTTGTTTCATCGGTATATTTTTAAGGGCACTTTGGGTTTTTTGAAAATGTATTTACCGATTGTCAATTATAAGAAAACTCCTCCTGTTGGCATAGCTAAAAATTGAAAAGGTAAATGTTACTGAGTATTGGACAGTAATGAAAGTTTCACAAAAAAATGTGATTGTAGAGGTTGTAACCAAGTTTGGTACCAGTAGTAACAAATAAATAAAATTTAAGTTTAAGTTTACTGTAATAAGTAGTTGTTGATTTAATACATAGTTGTTATTCTTGGCAATTCACTTCCTAAAGATCATGTACGATGTTTCCTGCCGCAGGAAATTAAAATGAAATCACTAATATTGAAATATTGGCTATATTGCTACGGACTCTTGTTTATTTATGTTTTAGAAAAATCATTTGACGCCAACTACTCATGTTTAAATCTAAACAACGTAAGCAAGTACTTTCGATAGATCTCTGAACATTATGTATTTACAATTTTTTTTAAAACCCTAAGCCACAGATGACGAAGAAGTTATTGTATTATCTGTGAAATTAATTTATTCTTTTAATACTAACTATATTATTTATTGTAAACAAAAATACGAGGTTTGAGTTTATGAGAGGAACTTAATAGACGTGAATACAGTAAGGAAGCCGTATGATTTAATGCTAAAGTTGCTTTAAGAACAAAGAAACAATGATTAGTGTATTTTATAGATAAAAAGTGTTATTATGATGAAAAGAAATCATTATTTTTGTACCATCTCTGATACGGAGCCAACAAAATATAGTTAACAAACATTCAGGCACACCAAAGATTTTCGCCGAATGTACGCGGAAAAAGCCGAAGCGGAGATATGGCCCATTCTATACGAGCGTTAAATGCGTCGCGCTGGTTAGCGTCAACGCTCAGCAGTGGACCTTCTATACGAGCGCGAAAACCGTCAGTTCAGTCACCAATATGGATGCTGTGCAGATCGGTGCTTTAGGTTTTCAGTACCTGCTGGAAGTGTACTGAAATTTCCTCCCAATTTGCATACATCGCTCTTCCAATGTCGGCCCAGCACTGCGCTTTTATTTGTTTATTGGAATAGTCTTTCGACTTAACATCAAACACTGCCGGTCTCTTCTCCACTTCAACAATAAGTTTTTCAATGGCATACATTGCTTAAGTCTAAATCAAACAATCACACACTCAGATACGCTTTAAAACAGAGTTTCACTTGAAAAAGTCGAAAACCACTTGATGACAACGCTGGCGCTAAATGCGTTCGTATAGATGCTACCCTTCTCGCGCAGCGTTATTTGCGCCGCGTTGCTAGCGCTGCCAGCAGGGCAGGCGGCGTTAATAGCGTCAACGCCGAGTGAACAGGGCAACGTTGGGCGTAGAATGCGCTCGTATAGATGCTACAACTTGATTTGTATTGACTTCCCAAACGAAATATAACGCGACGCATTTAACGCTCGTATAGAATGGGCCTAAAAGACGTCGCTTGACCGGGACCCCTGGCTAAACACGGGACGGTATGCTCTCTAGAGCATTCAAATATTTTCCAGCCGTGACGTGACGTGACGGGTGTGTATAGCCGCACCTTTAGCGAATTTCCACAGGAAAGATGAATTGTTGCAGTGACTCCTAAGGCCAGGAGTAGTCAACGTGCACCGAATTCGTTTTGGTGTGTCGTTAAAAATTGTTTATTTATATGTGTTCGCATCTCTAACGGCCGTATTTTGAATCCGATGTGGTCCAATTTTGGTAAACATGTTGGATTTCTAAGTGGCTTGGGCGAGTTCGTTAGCCCAACAAAATCCAACAAACAATGCACGTTTTTTGACTAGAACTAATTTTTTTTTAGATTTTTCGTACTAGAATTAAACTTTTTGGGGGTTTATCTAAAAAATATACGTAGGAGATTATTCTGCACATTTTATTTTTTACGCGGCCTTATAGCCCGTACATTTTCGCCCAAAATCGATCAAAACATAAAATTACCTGGTTTCAAATCCTCGTGGGTGATTTTACCGTACGGCAGCTTCTGATCCAAAGTCCATAATCAGAGGCGTAAAATCATGGTTCAAACTCGCAAAATGCAGTCCATATTCCGAGGTCGCAAGGTCGAAGTGAAAAATCGTAAAGAGAGTTTTCTGCTGCGAGCGGAACGAAGCCGAGGCTGAGGTGCTAAGAAATTCTACTAATATATTTCGTTCGCGCTCCCCCCTCCCCCTCCCCCCAGATATTCATCGCTTTCGTGAGTAGACCAATTTCCCAAATAGTTGGTTGAAACCCTAAAACATATAGGCCTAAACTTAATTTTGGAAATTCGCTCGACTCACGTCAGCTGTTTAGCTGGGTAATCGAATTATTTTATATTGATTTTGTTTGTGTTTCGTGTTTTTTTAAAAAGGAAAAATCACAAGAATTATAAGATCGCTCTTTAATCTGTCAAAAACAGTCAAGGTTTTCAGGAAAGACGTTCACCAAGCTTATCAACTTCTATAAAAGTTCTATTCACCCATCAGCTGTAATACTTCAACAACAATGTGATCCATTTAAGGTTATGTTTACAACTTTAAGGTTAAGTTTTGTGTAGTTATTATCATTTATATTTTGTGTTTCATGAATGCTTTTTTTGGTTTGCCTATTATTATGTCAAGTAGCTTAGGCGTAAGATTACTCTCTGTTGCAATTTCTCTTGGGGGCATACTAGTGTCCAAGGTTGAATTATTATCGTTTATTGCCATCTTCCTTCGATCCAATGAAGCCGCTGAAGTAGGATTTCACATTAAAACGTAGGCTTCAGGTAAATTGCTGAGGAACGTTTTTGAGCTTGTGAAAGGAGAATAATGTAGGCTGCACAGAGACAGACACCTTGCACCGCCAAGGCACCTGATGCAAGCAAGCACCTGTCATGGAGTGTGATTGTTACGCCAGGCTAGCTTTGTCGTCATGCTCAACACAAGATTTCTACCGAGTACGGGCTGGCTGGTTCAACTTATTGGTGGTACCATAATATGGAAGGTTATCATTCCTACGTAACGAAATTGTTAGAAAATTTGTCAATTTAGAAATCCTGTAAGAAATATTGTTAACCTCTCAGAGAATACACGATACTATCTTATGTATACTATCTATCCACTCCTTGCTCGCTTCGCTCACTAAGCCTCGGGGCGAAGCAAATGCTAACAGATTATTGTACACTATGATAGTTTTACGGCAATAACGATTGATTAGGGCAGAAATATACGATTGTATATTTTTATACAGGAGAGAGGCAATTTTCAAGTTCTAAAATATAAGAAAAATGTGATACGGTAAAGCAGTATTTTAAACTAGTCAAATAGGCTTAGTAAAGAATAATGTTGGCATAATTTTAATAGTGATAGGTTTTTGAATGATGATATAGTAAGCCTTTTTTATTTGTGTTTGCTATTACCTAACCTAAAAAAACGGTTTGCCAATTTGGTTGCTGAAGATCTTAAAATAAGTTTATATTATTCCTAATCTTAAGGCTTGCCAACAGTGAAAAAATATTTCTGAGTTGACCGCAGCTCTCCAATTGGCGGAGCAGAGCTGTACACTACTAGCATTAAGTTTATGTGTGTTTCATTCTTCCGCTAGCAAATATAGGGCAGCTTCGTAAAGGCGGAAAATAAAGGGTTGCAGACGTAACTCTGACTGTAAACGTACTGAAATGAGTATGCGTGACAATGTGAGTACGTGTTATTAAACACAGCTTTCACTCATACATTCAAAATTAACGGATGTATCATTAATTTTTCTTGTATTCCTCCGCGAGCAAGAAGTTGATTTAATAACCACCAGAGTGCAGGCTAAACACTTGAGTAAGAACACAAATTCGGCGAGTACACGCTTAAAGCAGATTTTTTGGTCATAAATCATTCAAATTATTGAAATTACTTTTATTTGAAAGATAATTAACTATATTTGAATGTGGTGAGCTTTTTGCATTTTTATATTTGCATTATTGAACAAGAAAAAATCGCAAACTTTCATTTTGAGTCAAGAACAAATATAGTTAAAAACTAATTGAAAAAACTAAATGGTATCTAAATTCGTCCTGTCCCAACCTTAAAATGACATATACAGAATAATTTTCTAATCATTATTACTTTCTTGTTACGCGTTTAACATGCGTAAGTTGAAATTCGAGATAGTGGCTGGGTCTCCCGAGCCTTGATTATATTTTACAGCATCTCCTTTTGAAAACACATGAAATGATCTAAACATGTTTTTATAATCTACATCTTTTCGCGGCGCTTTTTTAGGTTAAAGAATAAAGTACTCCAAAAAATAAGGATTTCTAGAGCATACACTATACACTGATTTTACCGTTGAGAACATAGAAAGTTTACTTGACTCAAGCCGTTAATATGCGGACAATTGAAGGGCAAAAACACCTTTCCTTTCCATTCATCTGATTAACTGCCCTTGAGGCGTGAGACCTTTAAATGTTTTACCCAAAGTCTTTCCTCTGGTGGAGTGCGATGATTCAATACAGTTTAAATTTCCGGGTGTCGGTGAAACATAGTTTACAGTTTGGGTGTGCCGACGGATTGATACTTCAGCGAGGCAAAGCTCGTGAGTTTTATCGCACGGTAGTGTTTGGCTTATCTTATCGGCTTTCACTCCGTTCGTCCTTCAACGCTAGCAAACATGTCTGCTCGTTGCGGCATAGTGTCTTCGAGAATTGAGATGTTTTGTCGTCGTGTGTTGCATTCATTAAGTGCGATGCTAATGACGAACTATTGAAACTGTTGGAACAAAACCCAGGTATTGTAGACAGCGGCCTCGGAAAAGCTTAGACATGCGAAGAATGGAGAATAAATACCATTCTGCTTTGTTTTATTGGTAACAATTTTTAGTTTCGTAATCAAATCTAATGATACTTTATGTATCAACTATAGGCTCCACCCCTGGTCGCTTCGCTCTACAACCCCGGCGGCGACCCATGGCGAAGCCAATGCAAACAGACTATTGTATACTCTGATATTTTCACGGGAATTAGCATTGAGCGGTTACCTATACATACAGAACTAATGCAAGACAGATATCGAAATAGACACGACCTTCCCCATATCGAATTGCGGTATGCGTTGTAGTTTCACTATTAATATTTAAATAATTCGACCACGCAGCTGAACCGCTGACGTGAGTTGATTAAATTTCCAAAATTAAGTTTATAGGCCTACATGTTTTAGGGTTTCAACCAACTCTTTGAGAAATAGGTTTATTCACGACGGTGCTGAATAGCTGCAAAATGGTTCGCACGTCAGTCACATGTTGGAAGTATTTTCAATACACAGAGCATTGCGTGCTTCGCACGCCATTCTGCATATTGGGAGTATCTTCAATACTTAGTGCATTGCATGCTTCGCACGCCAACCCCCGTGTTGGGATTATCTTCAATAGGCTACACAATGCATTGCGTGCTTCGCACGCCAACCCCATGGTGAAATCCACCAAATAGCTTTGAACCGGGTAATTTTATGGTATTTTACGTTTTGATCGATTTTGGGGGAACCAAGCGAGCTATAAGGTCGTGTAAAAAAAACAAAATGTGCAGAATAACATCCTATATTTATATTTAAAAAAAATTAATTCACGTATTAAAAATCTCAAAAAATAGTTACTTCCTGTCAAAAACGTACTTCCGGTTGTTGGATTTTTTTGGCTAACGAACTCGTCCGAGCGACGTAGACAACCAACATGTGTACCAAATTTGAACCAAATCGGCCTTAAACTGCGGCCGATAGAGTGCGAAAATTATATATGATTTTTAATGACACCCCAAAACGTGTTCTGGGGATCATGATCGGTGCTCATTTGCAACTCCCGACCTTGGGTCTTACCATAAGGGCCACTGCAATAGCTCATTTTTCCTATGGAAATTCGATAATAATCAATAATTAACATTTCAAACGAATTTTTATATTACCAACTAAAGTAAACATAATAATATAATGTAATACCAGATGTTTGACTTATAATACAGTAAGCCTTTTGTTTTTGTGTACCTAATCTAAAATAAAACTGTTGGTTGTGAATAATAATTATCTGATTATAAATTTGCCAAATTGGTTGCAAGCAAGCGTGTTTTGGTTCATTGTAGGCCTAACCTAAAATTATGTTAAGTTTTTGATCCAAAACGGCTGTTTTATATATAATACGTAACAAGAGTTGTTTGAATTGAATTATAATACAATAAGCATTTTTCGTTGATTTTTGTTTGTGTTTGCTTTTAGTTTCTTAATCTAGCCTAAAAAATCTATCTCTACATTTTACTCGTTTTTTTGCCAATATCACTGCTATCCGTTGAGAAACAGACATAATAAAAAACCGCTGTTTTTCTCATTAACAAAGTACCTTTTTAGGTCTCCAGTAATTTAAAGTTAGCGGTTTTTGAGATACTCGACATTAAACATTTTAAACGGGCGCCATTTTGAAAATATTTTTAAAAAACGAAGAAGAACGAAGTTCTGGTTTTTCGTACACTGATAAATGGTTACGCAACAAATAGGTATACAAAGTTTGAGCTCAATAGCTTTTTTACTTCTAAAATTGTAAGTATTTTGTAAAAAAAAATTGTGGATAACTCGAGAATAAAACATTTCCGGACCTAAGTTTACTGGACATTTTTTCATCAGTATTTTATGTGGTAAAAATACGGGGATTTACTCCCAGCCATATAAAACAGCTAGCTGATTTTAATCAAAGGCTTAGATACACCATTCTTGGTGTGGCCTGTTCTGAACCAACACACATTTTTGTTGAATGGATTTACATTCATTGTCATAGCAACCAACTTAGAAAATTTAGAATCAGTAATTTTATTGTTCTAAAATAATGTTTTTTGTTAGATAAAAACAAAACAAACGAAAAAGGCTTTCGTGTTATAATTCAGTCTTTTGTTGTTACATGTATTACAAATAAAACAGCTGATTTAGACCAAAAGCTTAACACAATTTTAGCTTAGGCCTATAATACTGAACCTACACACGTTTGTTGAAAACATTTATAGTCCATTCAGCGAGAGTTTGTAGTAAATCGCTGTGTTCTGTGGCCATTTTGAAGCTTTAAATTTTAGACTTTGAGTAAATTTTGTTAAATTTTGAATTTATACACATTTGACTTAATAAAACATTTATTAAGAGGTTTTAATTGTCCATGTCTTTCCGTGTCATCCGTTATAGGTAGCGATTTACTACAAACACTCGCTTAACGCACTATAGATTTATTACTATAGCAGCCAAATTGGCAAATTTATACTCTGTCTAGTTCAGTTTGGCCGATGGACCCGGGACTACCTGAGGCTATCCCTATAATCCCTCGCCTCTGTCCGCTGCCTAGGCGATGAGTCACCTACTGGCTGTGTTTGTACAATTGTACACTTTCTTAACAGAATAATAATTTAACATTTTTAAAAGTATATTTGAAATCTACTAAAAAAGTTATGAAAAATGATACCAAACTCGACCTAGGTATTAGAACATTTAATACGAACTTTATTAAGAATTGTTTACATTGTGATTGCGACTTTTTATTTAGACAATTTAGAAGGCAAGTTTTAAGCTGTAATGAATATTAAAAGCTTTACTTAGGGACTGTTTGGGTAAAAGTAAATTGACCGTAGAATTTGTTAATAATAGTAAATATTTTTACTGAGATAGTGAGATATAATGTATTTAATACAAATTACAATAAAAATCGGAGAAAACGTTATATACACAATATGCTATATACAATGCAATATAATACTATGAAATACAAATTCTATACAACAATCAAAATACAATACTATACAATAGTTTATTAAATGAGTCACCTCCCCCTCTTTCAGAAATAGTATGAGTCACCTAGAACCAGACTTGTTACCAGATTTGTTCGTTTATAAACATTGTCATAATCAGATTAAATGTTGTAATACCTAGGACGAGTTTGGTATCATTTTTCATAACTTTTTTAGTAGATTTCAAATATACTTTTAAAAATGTTAAATTATTATTCTGTTAAGAAAGTGTACCATTGTACAAACATACCCAGTAGGTGACTCATCGCCTAGGCAGCGAACAGAGGCGAGGAATTATAGGGGTAGCCTCAGGTAGTCCCGGGTCCATCGGCCAACCTGAACTAGACAGAGTATAGAATCAGGTAATTACTCTACAGTTGATTACTAACAGTTTTTAAGGTAGGTAGAAAACACAAACAACGAAGAACGCTTCCCATAGCATAATTAAAACACCTACCACTATTAAAATTATGCCAACATTATTCTTTGCTAGGCTTATTTGACCAGTTTGAAATACTGCTTTACCGTACATTATGGATATGTTTTATAACTTAAAAATTGCCTTTCTTCTAATAAATAATCTGTTTGAATTTGCTTCTCTGCGGTGTTTGGTGAGCAGAGACGGTGCTTTCTAATTCATTATATAAAATAACGTTCAGTCTTCAACATTAGATTCCAAGTATACAGAATTCTGGAAGGCGAATCTCACTCAACTATTACAACTGTACAAACTATTGCTAAATCGACACTATTACAGAATACATAATTTTAATTCTTCCAAGGTATTTAATGTGGTTTATCCATTACATAAATAATTCAACGAATGATGTACATACTAAATTTCAGCTCTTCAACATTTGTCTACAATCGGTAGTTTGTCAACTTACTAGATAGAAATTAGATCATGTTCTCTGGTAGTGGTAACTGGTAGGCTACACGTGTTTGCTCATATGGCATGCCGTGCATAGAAACCTGTGTCAATAACAGGAGGCTTTGTGTGATTCATATAGGATAGATGGTTTCACTGTGGACTATCTAATAGTTGGCCTTGCAGATCTAACGTAAGTATGTAGATTTATTCTCGTAACGAGTGGGAAGTGACAGAACTTTTAGGTTATGTTTTTCACAGTTAGGGCCGAGTTTAGATAAGATTACGATAAATCATTGGTACGAAGGTGTTTTTTATGGTTAGTTATTTAGGGCCTAGCAATCAAGGCTTAACGTTTTGAAGATCAGAATATACACATTATGTATAACTAGAAGCATCTGACCGTGTTCGATTCGCTCTGTAACAACCGCGGCGACTCGCGGCGAAGCAAATGCAAACAGATTATTTTAAACTATATTTTCGAGGGAATGACGATTGATTACACGAGATTTTTTAGTCTATATATATAAAATTCAATGTATGTCCGTCTGTTTGTACGTTTGTCTGTTTGTACGTTTGTCTGTTTGTCCTTTATGCGTTACTAAACCGTCCATCCGATTGCTTTGAAATTTTGCATAGTAACACAGGTTAACCCTAGGAAGGTTATAGGCCATTTACCGAAGTCCTAGGACATTAGGGCTACGCCCCAGTGGCCCTCAAAGTTTCAATGTTAATCTTATGGAAGGTCAATCTTAAGGAAGAAGAAGAAAGATTTCTTTTGATTTTATCAGGGGCACAAAAAACAGCTGTTCGTATGAAAAGCTTAAAACAGCTGATTTTGATCTACAACTGATTTGGATCAAAAACTGAATATAATTTTAGGTTAGGCCTACAATTAACTAAAACACCAATTATTGGGCTAATTATTTAAGATATATAAAAGCCAAATACCACTCACTGACTGAACACTTAAAAAGAATACAATTACGTTAGTAAAAAGACTGAAAATACCAACCACCACGGGCAACGCCGTACGGGTCAGCTAGTTTTATATAAAAGAGAGACAATTTTCAAGTTTTAAAATAATAAGACCAAAATGTGATAAGGTAATGTAGTTTTTCAAATTGGTGAAATTAG
Source organism: Philaenus spumarius (assembly GCA_018207615.1). Lineage (NCBI taxonomy): Eukaryota > Metazoa > Arthropoda > Insecta > Hemiptera > Aphrophoridae > Philaenus > Philaenus spumarius. The sequence continues at coordinate 189,697 of JAGFPH010000457.1, forward strand.
GCCTAGTAAAAAATAAAGTTGGTGTAGTTTTAATAGAGACAGGTGTTTGAATTATGACGTAGTAAGCCTTTTTCGTTGTTTGTGTTTGCTATTACCTAACATAAAACAACAGTTGTTTGTGAAGAATAATTACCTGATTCTAAATTTGCCAATTTGGTTGCTTCTGTATGTCTGTCTGTATGTATAGGCCTACAAAGCTAGAGAGAAAACTATTCGCTCGATTTCAAACAAATTTGCACCAAATATGTTAATTAGGCCTGTATGGATGCACGAAAGAAGGTTTTGAACATTTTTGAAAAACAACCCCTTTTTGGCCTCAAAAAATAATTTTTTTTAATCAAAAACGGCTCTAACGATTTTGATTAAATTTGGTTTATTTGTAGCCCTTAATGTAACCTACAATAAGCAAAAAAAAAAAAAAAACTCACTCAGCTATTAATATTTATTAGTTACTCTCCTACTTTAATACAATAGTTATGAAATCACAGTGAATCTGTTTAATAATTTAAATATGTTTGTAAGAAAGTATGTGCCAGTTTCTGGTACCGTTTATTTTTATTAAAATGGCAACATTTTCTTTTATTTAAAACAAACCGAACGAAAATCAGTCCGGTAGTTCTTCAGAAATAAGTATCAGTAGGGTTGTAACCTAAAATAAATTAATCTCAAAAAGGGCACTTAAAAAATATAACGATGAAAATAATGACGTTTCATAATTTTTTGATAATAATGCCAAAAGTTTCTTTAATTTAAAACAAACCACGAAATTCGGCTAGGTAGATCTCCATATGATAGGGTCATCAAACGTTTATAAGGTTATATCATAGATCATGAATAACAAATACAATGGTTATACTGAATTATTATAAGATAAGTCTATATTTTGTATACACTTTTTTAAACTACAGGTACTTAAAAGCAAAATAACTAAAACTTTTTCCTAGAGATATTTTTAAGGCAAACATTAAATAAATGGAAAAAAGTGGTTGTAATAATTGTGTTTAAATATAATGGAGTAGTGAGGATTGACTATGACCCTTACCAGTTAAATAATTCCAGTTTTATTGCAAACGTACTGTACTTAGCAACACGTTAAAAACTTCAATGTTACTTCGGTGTTTTTCTTGAAGAGTTGTATATTTACGTTTAGAGCTTTAGAAATACGCTTATAGGACTCCTGAAGAATCGGGCCTAATGCATCGTAACCTACGCAGGAAACCGCTGATTACGTCCTAGATAAACGACCGCTAATGTGGTACTGGGAGTGAGGATATTTTCTGTTCAGTGAGCGTTGTTCAAACTGTAACGATGATAACGAAAACATACGCCGGTTATGTTTTTAAAGTTAGGCTATATTGTAAACTATTTTTAAAATGTTGAACTGTGTGAATGCATAACAACTTTGAACAAAGTGCTGGCCTACGAGTGGCATATACACGAAAAGAGTATTTTATAAAGGATTTATAAAATTCGATCAAAAATTCTTGGAATTACCTTCTCTGGTGTGTGCATGGAGTAAGTGCTGTTTCTTTCCCAGAAACTCTCGTCTATACTAAAAGAATATTATTTTATTATTAACCACTACATAATTATTAACAATGAACCAATAGTTTGTGCATTTCATTCCTGAGCTTGTAAAGGAAATGGCAGCCAGTCCCATCTCTGGCGAAGGAATCACAATGACCACAAATAACCACGGACGCTGAGGTCACAGCTTTTGCCTGGTTGGGCAAGCGTTGGAAGTACAGTCTAGCAAAGAACTGCGAAGAAGTGTCGTCTCTCTTAACAGCTGTTAGCTGGCGGTCTATTGTTATCAGAAGTGGTGTGATCTTAGTTTAGTGTGCCTCCAGTTGTATCAGCGACGATTAGGATAGTATTTGTGTCGAACCGGATGAAATTGGATGCTATCACAAGAAGGAATAACTGTGTTAAAGGTAGGCTAACTTTTAAAATTGCCAAATTCGACCTTCGACGATAACGCGAAGACACTTTTTAGGTTAGACTATTTTTGTGTTAGGCCTATAGTTTCTTTAACGTTGTTTTTAGTTATAGTGTCGCCTAATTTTGGTAATTGATTTGTACTGTATTGCTTTATGATAATAGATTTCTAAAATTCAATTTCTTAAAGTGGTTTAGCAGTAGTTAGATTTAATTTTGGTAGCTATCCTAACATTATGCACCGAAGTTCCGTCTACTTCAGTAGCTTACCCAAAACGTCCGTGTTTAGAACCACATGATCTGTAGTGTTTACAAATACATTATAAGAGTTCTCTTTTAATGTGTATTTGAAGCAACTTAACCTAGATCGTTATATTTTTTAAACTGTACAGATTTCTGAATTTTCCGGAAAACATAACCTCTAATTTTATCTGCTTTTCGTTTCTAATAAAAATATTCCTATTCGAAAAATATTAAAATTGGCTTCTATGAGTTGTATTATACTATGATAGGTTTATTATAATGCAATTGAAGAAAGATCGATAGACATACATAGTGTAGTGATAAATCTTTCCTAATGTTGACTTAATGAATTCTTCTTTGAAAGGCGACACACTTATGTCAGGGCTATTGTTGTCTAATTATGTGTCACGTGGTAGTTGTTAAAATGATTAGATAATTATTTTGTAAACGGACGGTGCATGGTTTGTTGTTTAGTAATGTCAATATATAGTCGCTTTACAGCAAGTACAGGGGGGGGGGGGGGAGGTTGTTGAAAGTGTGCGTTGTACTTTTGAATTTGTGCGTGCTTTTAGTTTGGTCGAACAACACTGTTTTGAAATCTCTGTACAATAATTAACTCAACGTGTTTATCAAAATTGTAAACATACGGTACTAAATTATGCGTGTGAAGTACACTAATGAAACACTGAAAACACTCGGGAGTCATCGTAGGCCTACTCATTTTATAATTAGGTTAGGCCGCGCCAACTTGTTTTTTTACAAACACTATCTCGACCTACGCGTTTTAAAAACCATATCGTCAAACACATTTTTTTGACTCGATTTACGGCTGCAGAAGACTTGAAACGGCCTTGACGGGCTAAAAGATCTGTTAGTCCATCTGTCCGTTTCTCGCAACAAAAACCCGGTGAACAAGACCGGTGCACTACTCAGGTAGAAATTCAACACAAAACCGTTTGGAAAGGTCTATAAGATGTCTACCGCAGGAACATTTCTTTTAGGGAAATATTTATGGTTCAGCTGTGGTGCGGTAGAATTTGTTTATCGGTTGCAAGAATTATGCTTTAAAGTGAAGGAGTTTTACTGCTTTTTTATTACTTCTTGGAGAGTCATGATTTATTATTCATTTCAAAACCGTGTGTCTAAATATTATTATTGAAAATAAATAATTACAGTAAATACTCGTACGTTCTGATTATTAAAACACTTATCTTACCAGCTATCACGTAGTCTTATAAAATTGTTAATAAATTAATTAAATGGTAGGCCTACCACGCAACTATCCTAAAATGATAATTCGATCACGTGAGTTGAGCGAATTTCCAAAATTAAGTTTATTATGTTTTAAGGTTTCAACCAACTAACTATTTGGGAAATTAGTCTACTTTCCAAGGAGCTGATAGCAGCCTGCGTGTACGAAATATATTAACATAATTTGTTTGCGCTTCCACTTGGCTCACGCGGTGCTTCGCTTCGCTCGCAGCGGACAAACTAGCTTTTTTATGGTATTTTACGTTTTGATATATTTTAAGAGAACCAGACGGAGATATACGGTCGTATAAAAACAAAATGTGCAGAATAATCTCCTATATTTGTTTATTTAGATAAACCTCCAAAAAGTCAATATTGTATAGAAAATCTAAAAAAAAATTGCTTCCGGTTGTTGGATTTTTTAAAATAACTAACTCGTCCGAGTGACTTAGAAAACCAACCTGTGAATCAAATTTGGACCTTATGTTCATATAAATGTAACATGTTTAATGACACACCAAAACTTGTTCTGGTTACTATAATCAGTGCTCATTGACTCCTCTTGAACCTTAGGTCTCAGAATAAGAGTAGGCCTAACTGCCATATCTCATCCTATGAAATTCGTTAATAACAGTAATAAATTATTCTCAAAGCAAAACTACTCGTGAAACACTTAAAAACCTCTGCCGGTGATGAGGTAAATTATCCTAATAAAAATAAATCTTCGTGTAAAAAATGTAGAGCGTTTTTTTATAAAACCTGTTTATATTAATAGAATAATTTTAAAAATCTAAATTATTGTTGACCTGTGCATTTGCACTCCCAAACCACACTCACACACTAACGTGCAACATTTAAAATCAGAGCTAAACACGAATTTATTCATACTTAATTTCTAATTCTTTCTACACAAATTCGCCAAAAAGCAAGAAATACGTATAACAATACTTTATTTTATCAATTAAATATTCTACATTGTTCAAACTTAATAACTACTCTGTCATTAAATTGTAAACAAAAACAATGGTGCGCTTTTCAATGTTTTCTGAAATTTCGATAACATTTTATAGGTGCAACAAATTAATAAAATTTGAATACAAATAGGTAGAAAATGAAAAATTCGTAGGCCTATACATTTCTTAACCATTCCGCGTATATAAAAATGTAAATAAAAACGGGTTCTTTAATATCGTTTGCAAAATTACTTATAAATGTAATTTTTTAGATGAAACAATGCTAGTGTAAATTGTGTTTATGGACAATTTTTAAAAAATACTCAGTGAAGCCTCAAAAGATCTGATATCGTATAATTTGAATAGTGGCCATATACAAACTCGTAGACGACAAAATCCCTACATCGGACGCCGTATACGGTCAGATTTATCTTACAGTGAAAGTGCAGAAATGTCCGCCTTTGCCTCAACTTATCGAGCGACACACTGCGTCATCTCGTGCGTAAAGAAGGCTCAAGGACGACTGGCCTGTATTGTTGAAAGTCATTCAGGACGGCAAACCTAACCTGTCGCTAGGATTCGGATAAGTTTCAGGACTCCGGAGGAGCTATTGCGAAAGATTCGGCGGTCGTTATCGTGAAGCAACTGTCCCAAACCAGTTTCTGTGGGAAAGCAGACGGACGTGACCATTGATCTGGTCTGCATTCTCCCCTTCGTGAGGGGCGTAGAATAACCCTCGTCTAGGCTTCGTAGTAAGACTTCTTATTTTCCCTCGGGTATAAGGGTTTCTTTGCGTCTAATGGAGGGTGTTTACAGTGTTGTTTTTAGTTTGACGGATCAGAATATTTATACTAATAATTTTATATACGTTAAAATTATACTCGTCAGTAGGTTTTATTAAAAATAATCCAAACGAACAGTTGAATATGGATGTTTATCTTTTTAGAATATTTTTTTACTGTCCACGAGTGCTTTAAAATAATCAGATCGCGCAGCTGAACCGCTGACGTGAGTTGAGTGAATTTCCAAAATTAAATTCATATTGTTTTAGGGTTTCATCCAACTATTTGGGAAATCGGTCTACTCACGATAGCGCTGAATAGCTGCCCGCGTGCACGAAATATTTTAGTAGAATTTGTTTGCGCCTCAGCCTCCAGTCCCGGCTTATTCGGTGCTTCGTTCCTCTCGCAGCTAGTCCAACTTCGAGAGTGGCCCAAGGGCCGCTATAAATAAAAATGGCGTTTGTGAGGTCTTTTGTAAATACTACATTATTCAACTTTCTCAGTGATTGTTAATAGGTAAAAATTACAAATCTTATCTTCTAAAGCGAGAGATAATTGTCTGTCTGCTAAATGGATCTGGAATCTCCGTCTAAGGATTTTTGATTTTTTGATTTTATATGGGGCTTTTGGCCACGAGAAATCGATTGGAAATGGTCACCAGTCTGGGAAAATTCGTTTTCTACGTCTTTTTATTAAATTAAAAGTGAAATTTGTCCATTTTAAACAATACAAAGCACAGCTGATGCAAATGTTTTCAATGTCATTACAATAATCATCTGTTTTCTTTTAAACGAAGCACAGCTGATGCAAATGTTTTCAATGCCATTACAATAATCATCTGTTTTCTTTTAAACTGTATTTTATTAGAGGTAAGCCTAATGTTGTATCTATTTATAGTTACCATGGCAACGAATACTTCTGCTAAATAAACATACCCTTTATTTAGTTGTTTAATGTTATAGGCCTTTTTAGTTGTTTAATGTTATAGGCCTAACCTAAACGATGTTCACGGAAATTTGCAATAATAGTTATTGACGTGAGCGAACTAGGCCCTAACCTCAAAACTCAATAATCCAATATTTATTATTGAAATCATAGCCCTGCTTATAATCGAGCTTTAGCTCGGTCTCCTGGTACTATACACAAATAGGAAAGTTTGGGATTTTGATTTTCATTAACCAATGTATCAATAGTAACATTAATATTTGTTGTTGATAAACGAAGCTACTGAGAAGTGACTTGTCGGACAGAGAACATCTATATTTTGATTTTATAAATTTATGTTGGAAAAGCTGCTTTTGCGAAGATACGTGTTTTCCAGCATTGAGTCAATGAACCTGCATTTGTTATTGGTCTCTGCGAGCGAAGAAAAGCAATCCACAATCCGAGAGCGGAAAGTCTAAGAGCAAACTCGCAAAGTGCATTTCATAATCCGAGGCCGATGCTGGAGGCTGAGGTACATACGAAAATATTTCATACACGCAGGCACCTATTCAGCGCCCTCGTGGTGAGTAGACCAATGTCCCAAATAATTGGTTAAAATCTTGAAACATATAAACTTAATTCCCAAATTCTCTCAACGTACGTAAGCGGTTCAGCTGCGTGATCGAATTATTTAAATTGTAGTTTAAAAAAAATGTTTACTCGAAACTATAGCGCCCCTGAAGAGCAGTCTGTTAAGAACTAGCTATTCTGTTGATGCTTTGTTGTGGAGAGGATATTATTTAGTAGCAACGGTTGCAGCACAGCCTGGATGCAATAGGGGTGAGCTGCAAGCGGCGGGGGTGCATTGCAGCACAACAGGCCTGGTTAGGGGTTGGGGCTCGATATCCAGCTAATTCTGAAAGTCCATATCGATCTATTATCACCATGACACTAAATTTTAAGCTGGTAGGTCTAGTGTGTGTAATCTCTGCAGTGAGACTGCATTTATTTTATGCTAAATCTGATGTTAAAATTTGTACGAATCTTGCGGTTTCGGGTCTACCTATTTCAAACGTTTCACGCTTGTAAAAAAACAAACGAAAGTGGAAATATTTAAGTAAATAAGTCAAGGTAGGATATGATATTTTAAAATCAAACATTGACTCAAAAACTAGAGGCTCCTCCAAATTAGATCCATCTCGGAGAAGAAACACGTTTCTTGTTTTCATCTAAAGTGATGGCGATTTCTTACAAATTTGGCTGTTAGTTTAATGGTGGCAATTAATTCTTCGTCCGTTGTTTCATAAATAAAATACTTTTTTATCGGGGTTACACAGAGCTGATTTTATGGAATTTGCACTAGGCGGTACTAAACCTACCAACTATATATATAGTGTAATAAAAAAGCCCCCCTCCCCAACCACAATTTTGAATGGTTGTTTGGGGGACGTTTATACGATCACTTGAAGTACTCTTTGCCGTGGTGGTCAATTTTCACCCTCCACCCGAAATAATGGGTTTGAAGGGCAACTCAAAATTGTTGTATACACCCCCTCCCCTTCCCCCTGTCCCAAGCTGTGATCATTCAATTTAAAGAGCTTTTGCGAGTTTTGAAAAAAAACGAGATGAATAAAGTTGCAATCGATTGGCTCTTACAGAATTGGGCGCCTAAAACAGATTTATTTTATAGTTCTGCAAATGATGAATTTTTGCAAAAGTGCTTCGAACATTAGGAAAATATAGAAATGGAATAGTTATAATTATGTTTTTAAATATTCAATCAGTACATTACTCTATGAAGGTCTGTTACAAATTCAAAAGATCTTCATCACTTGTCCTCTTAAAAGTATGTAAATTAGGATGTGTAGGTATGTGCAGACCAAGATTGGCTTAAAAATAAGCCGACACTCTAAATTGTTTCATTTTAGTAATAGAAACGTGACAAATCAACAAATGTTTCACATTGAATTGCTGTACAGCTAAATAAATCAAGAAATAAAGGAATGCCATTAAGAAATAAGAAGAAGTGACAAAATATTTCCATAATTCACATCAAAAGTGCAAAGTTAAAAAATAGAGTCTGGAAAAAACACAAAACCACAATGCATTTTCACTTTTCGGCACCCGCATGCGACACTAATACTTGCCAATAGTTATAGCTTAAAAATATGCTCTGGGGTTTCACCATGAAAACTATACTAACTGAAGAAAACCCAAAGTTCAAATCATCGGGTTTTCATAGGTAATCCTGTAATGTATCTCTAAATCTAATTTATTTGAGCTATCAATAGTATTCTACTAACATATTCGTAATTATCTGCAACACAAGATTGTTTGAGATCCTTGTTTGACATCATTTCAAATTACTAAACGCAAGCGTATGTTAAAACCCTAGGACTGGTAGTTATGCTTTTCTAGATTGGTAGGGCAATTTTAACCATCTTCTATATAAATTATAAAACATTGAAATTAAGTGGAAAAGGTATCACGTTATAATAGGTTTTGTGATATTACAATCAAGATTATTTCTGTAAATATTTATAATTTCACCTTTAATAGTTCACTATTACAATCCATGTCACCTAGAGAAAGCAAGTGCTCTCAAATCACTGGAACGATCCTCTATAACTGTCTCTTTCAATAGTTTTAATAAACAAAGTTTACTGACCTTGAAAAACACTCTACTACTCACGTTATTGTAAATATAAAACTTGTTATAAAAACATTTGACGTATACTGTTATAAAACAACAAACACGAGGTTAGTACACAACACAAATCAGCTGGCAGAGTAGACACACAAATAAGAAATTACGTCACAGTCATTGCCATCAAAATTACATTTTTTTACTTGGAACATCAGCTTTACAAAGAATCTAAGTTTGCTTGGTAGGATAGACCAGTATTTAACTATTATTCTACGCAATGGTGCGATCGATATTTTGAACATCCATTATCGCCGTTTACCAGCTCTAGTAAATATCAAAATATGACAGTAAAATTTCATCAACTCCTTCGATTCCTACCGGAACAAGCACTCGACTCGGAAGTACAATCTGGTTTTTTCGGGCTTTCTTTCTCGCGACGTCCATCAAAGGTGTTTCCGAACCCAATCCCTCTTCCTGATCGGCTTCATTTCATTGCCAGTGCCAGGTTTAAGGGTGTGCCCAAACCGATGTCAGGGCTTTCATTTTATAGGAACCGTAATTTCTTCTGGAATTGCTTCCTTTGATAGAACAGGGTGTCTACCAACCGGGAAAACCAGGAAAACCGGGAAATAGCCGGGAATATGAATTAACCTTGAAAATTCCGGGAGAAAGCCGTGATTTTGATGTGTAACCGGGAATTTTATTCCCTCACTTGAGTTATTTTCGTTTTGTAAACGCGATCGCGGGAATTTGGCATGAGCAAGCACCGATTCCCTAAAATTGATTCTTAGTGCGGTAATCGGTATCGAAAATCGATCGCAAAAGTCGATTCCAATTACAGTACCTCGATTCCAAACACAAACAAAACATTCGATGTGTACTGAATTATTAAACCATATAAATTTACGTGCATAATCTATTTTAAACATTGTAAAATTTAAATTAGGAATGGGCCGATTCACGATACCACCGATACTTTGTATTTGATATTGGTAACAAGAATCTATAGCCGAAACTCGATACTGATTTCGAGAGATAATCAGTTCAGTTCATATCATTGTCAGACTAACCAGTTCTCCCTATTTTGAATGTAATCTCCAGTATTTGCAATCACATTCTCTGCATTTAAACTTAATCCCAATTAATAATTTAACAATAAAATATCAGTGGGAAAAAATGTAAAACTCTCTTACTTTGATGTACTTAGAGAGTACATTTTCCCTAGTAAAATGTTTAGGCAATTGTTTCGTTAGTAAACGCATTCATGCGTATGCTTGGTTTTTTGTACACAGAAAGGTAAAGTAGGCTCAAGGTCAACCACTTATGGATTCTTTTCTTATCGTGTCTATTTATAGAATTAGGATGAATACTGTGAAGAAAAGTTACAAATCTTATAGATCTGTAACAAAAGTATAATAATTCTATTTGTTTTTAGTTCGGGTAAAACACTTTGTACATTTTCGGGATTTACGTTACCCATTATTTACGTTCCCGACGAAGTGCTTTTGTTTTACTTGTTATTCGTTCCCGCAAATAGCGATATTTAATTCCACCTTTTCCGATTTTACAAGTGTCATCTAAATAACCTTTTCGCGGACCTTAGCCATTGTAATTTAAAGTAAGTTTTAACGCCGGTATTTTATAGAAACAAGAACTAATTATTGCTCTCAGAAGTAGGGGTTTTCGCGAATGTACGCTGTTGTGTATTGCGTTTTATAAAATTAGCGAATAATATTCGGACGTCGTATTCTTTTGCGGACATTTGCCATTGTAT
>JAGFPH010000457.1:205857-226701 GCA_018207615.1 Philaenus spumarius
ATTACGGGTGCGAAGAATACTTGATTTAAAGCTGTAATTACAACAGTTGCATTTAAAATCTACAGATAGCGTAATTTCTAATAGCATTTAACACAAACAATACTTGTTAGTTAAACAATCTCTGCTGTAAATATCGACTAAAAACTGTTTACAAGCTGTGCAACTGTATTGCAGATACATTATTTTAAACTGAATAGTTGGTTTATTTTTCTAAATTCAGACAAAGACCACAACCAGTGGAGTTCCGGTAAACATCCGTCAATATAAGCAGGAAATGTTCTTTGCAATCGTTTATAGTTGTAAACCACAAAGAGAGACGCGGCTTCAGTAATAATCTAACGCCTAATCTAAGTCGGTGGAAACACGGAAAACAGAAAGATGTGTGATGAAGCAACAGGAAAGCACTCTAGGTCGTGTTGATGGGAAAAGCCACTGAATATAGAGGTCCTGTGCTGAATAGTTAGTTCGCAAGAAGATGAGCGTTGTTGGTACGTTGTGGACGTCTGAACGAAGATGAATCGGATCGTGTGTACATTCTAGCCGATGTTGTCCCCGATATCGGGTCCGATAAATAGTAACGTCTGTAGAGGTCAATGGTTCTCTGGGGGGCACCTCTGGTTATCGAGGTGAGCTATGAATGAACTCGTCCTGAATGGTTTACATTTAAAGTATCAAAACTTTAATACAGTATCAAGCTGGGAGAGTGGATGGAAATCGAGCTGGATCATTTGATGAGTTTGCAAAATTAGCTCCTCTGTACTTTATGTTTCGTCACAGTATCACGGTGATGAAAGATACCACCTGATAAAGTGATACAGATAAAAGTCCATTGTTGAATACAGTATGTTCATAACAAGATGAACGGGATGCTAAAGTACTACAGAGGTTTGATTAGGCCAGCGAGGAAAGAGGCGGGTGAAGGGGACATCTGTATTGAAATTACTATTGTTAGTGTTATTGCAACTACCGCTACTAACCACACAGACAACATTTTCTCCTCGTATTTCCGTGTTGTAGATTAAAAAATGTCAATGATTTTTCTTTACTAATGGCAGTATATTACGTCGCGTTATGAGTTGTAACAAAGGATAAAAGGTTCGTGGTCAGGAAATCCAAGTTGTGGGCACGCAAGTTATTAGTAGTGCGCAATACGAATGTGAGAAGAAAAGTTAGCCGGCATTATCAAACCAGCTGTCGACAGCTCTGAATTCTTAGTTTTTTTTTTATTCTTTTACACTTAATAAATCATAAAGGACAGATCGTAAACACAGAAAGCACTAGTTCAAGTTAAAAAGTACATCGGAAAAATCTGTAAATGAACATATATCATAATACTTCGCCGCAAACCTTTTTTACAACTGAGTTGTGTTGCCAAGTACAAACAGCTAAGAACGATGGGACTTGTCTACTTCCTGCAGAGTTGCAGACTAGAGAGGTCATCACCGCACCCTGCTCGCTTCGCTCACCAATCTCTGCGGCTACTCGCGACTCCTACACGCGAAAAAATTCAGATTAGTGTATACTCTGATATTATCACGGCAGTGACGAACGGTTAGGACAGAGGCACTTGGATCGGCTAGGGTGGTGGGAGTTATGCAGCGGTGACCTGGATCCTGACGCATGCGCTGTAGGACCAGAGTTTTTGCGTGAATGACAGACATTTTTGTAGAATAAATTTTAGCTATGCCTTCAGTATTACACGGAAGCTAAACCATAGCTGAATCATTAGAAAGCTCACTGTTTAAACGTATGTAGGTTCGAATCCAGCTAATGATTTTAGCGTTTTCTTTATGTTATTTCGCGTAGGTTGACCTTCGTTGGTTGGTCCTAAGGGCACTTTGATGAAGGCGTTAAAACAACCTCATGTTTTTTTATGTTGTAGTACTACATTTTCGATCTAGCTTTCGAAATTAACTTAATACAGTATTACAGGTTTAGAACGTCGTTTTATGTTTACTCCTTAGTGTACAAGGCCATGTTGATAAAAAATGTCACTGATTAGTAAATTAGGTACAAAGGTACTCTGTTAATATCTTATAATATGTTCTTATCAGGGTTAGCTTTGAACGTAAAGTCTATATTATTAGCGAATTTCCCTAGGAAAGATGAGCTACACCAGTGACTCTTATGCTGAGACCTAAGGTCAATAAGCACCGATCATAGTCCCCAGAACTCGTTTTTGGGTGTCATTAAAAATTATATATATATGCAGCCGCATTTTACGTCCACATTTGATACAGACGTTAGTTTTCTAAGTCGCTTGGACGAGTTCGTTAGCCAAAAAATCCAACAACAATACTCCGGTTTTTTGACCGGAGTAACAATTTTTGAGATTTTTCGTTTTTGAAAATGAAACTTTCTGGGGGTTTTGGGTAAAAAAATAAATATATAGAAGGTTATCCTGCACGTTTTGTTTTTTTACACGACCTTAGAGCCCAAAATCGATCAAAACGAAGAATGCCATAAGAGTACGGAGGTTCAAATGAAGGTTGGGGAGTTTATCGAGGATTCAGCTTTTATCGAGTGGCCGCAAGGCTGAGGTGCAAACTCGCTGAACGAGTTTTCCCTTTACGAGGGAAGCGAAGCAGGCCATGATCCCGAGGACTATGCCGAGGTGCAAACTCGCAGTTAGTTGGTCGAAACCTTTAAACAATAAACTTTCATTTGTAAATTCGCTCAATCCACGCCAGCTGTTCAGCAGCGTGGTCGAATTATTAGCGAATTTCTACAGGAAAGATGAGCTATTGCAGTGACCTAAGGTCGGGAGTGGCGAATGTGCACCGATCCTAGTCCTCAGAACACGTTTTGGTGTGTCATTACAATTATATATACAGGGTGTTGATTAAGTCTGGAACCGGTTTAATATTTCGTATATAAGGAAAATTTGAAGGTAGATGTGATTGAGGAACCTACTCTGTGTAAAAATACTATTTTATTAAGATATAAAAAAAATCTATCCGCCATCTTGGATCCGCCATTTTGAATGTAACTTTGTTTTTTTAAATAGGAAGGCGGTCATGTGATACATCATTTCAATGTAGAATTTCAAGAAAAAACCAACGGTGAAATTTGCACATCCATATTTTTAACCGATTAAAAATGGCGACCAAAAAACAACTAAATCGCGTTTTCCGATTTTGCCCCATTTTGCTGTACTATTTTTGTTTTAATATTAATTATTATTCTTTTTGTATTCAGAATTAAATAAGCTTTCAAACGATATGCCACACAACATTATTCGGTTGAACCACTTGAAATCAATGTTGAAAAAATCAAAATGGCTGTAACTCAAAAATGTTGAATACTCCCAATTATCGATAGTATTTTTACACAGAGTAGGTTCCTCAATCACATCTACCTTCAAATTTTCCTTATATACGAAATATTAAACCGGTTCCAGACTTAATCAACACCCTGTATACATATATGTGTGTTCGCACTCTATCGGAGACATTTTATGTCCGATTTGGTTCAAATTTGGTCGCTCGGACGAGTTCGTTCGCCAAAAAAACCCAACGACCGGAAGCAGTTTCATGACTGGAAGTTACATTTTTTTTAGATTTCGTATAGAATAAAGCTTTTTTGGGGTTTTATCTTAAAAAATACGTAGGATATTATTGTGCAAATTTGGTTTTTTACACTACTTTATAGCCCGTCTGGTTCCCCCAAAACCGATCAAAACGTAAAATTTAATAAAAGTACCCTGTTCCGAAGCTGATGCCGGGATGCAAATTCGTGAAGCGAAGCACTAATCTACTAATTTATTCGTACACGGAGGTAGCTATTCAGCGCCATCGTGAGTAGACCAATTTTCAAAAAAAAAAAAAAAAGTAAAAATTTTGAAAATTCGCTCAACTCACGTCAGCTGTTTAGCTGCGTGATCGAATTGTCTTTTTGTTTCATTCGTTCCTCCTTTCAGACGAGTATTATTCTGTAACTACCTTTTAAATTTTGAGGTGCACAGCATGACAATACAAAAATAAACAATCGCGTTAAAGTTTGTCTGCCGCCGCAATGAATGTGATCAATATTTTCACGTTCTATTCCAATTATTTTATCACGTGTGAACGGCTTGCTATCGTGTTCTGACGTTCGCTGCAGTAAAGAGGTCGCAATTTCTTCTTCGGCTCGCCAACTTCTCCGGTCCGCACTTTTGGCCCCTCACCATGTAAGTGCTTCGCTTTGTGCGAGGACATGAATAAATTCCTCACAATAGCCTGCAATGCTTGGCCAAAGTCCTGCCCTTTTGTTCCTTGAAGCACCCCTCAGCGTAGTCTTCTTGAAGAATGTCACCTCCAATGCTCTTGAATGTCAACTCGTGCTCTTAGTCTTAGTTCTTTCCCAAAAACTCGCTTTTCTAAAGGTTCTCCTTTTTTACTTTTCCATAATTTGTAGGACGAGTTACTACAACTATAGTGTAACAAGTAATTGATAAAGAAACAGTATTTTGTTATAATTTAAAGTCAAATCGCAGATTACAATCAATTGAATAGCATTAATTAGTTAAGTTTTATCAAACGCGAGAATTAGCTTTGTTATTTTAATTTTACAAATTTACTTTCACAATTTCGAACTGGTAAACTGACTCTAGTGCTTTCTAGCTAGCTATTTCTTTTGGCATATAAAAGAGTTTATTTCAATTTTTCTGATTGTGTAAAGTTATAGTGAAATTTTACTTATTTATAATGCATGTTGAAACTGCGTGTATGCATAAATGCCGATCATTCGCGCAAACACGTTAGTAGTACTGCGCATGCGTCACGATCCAGGTCACCGCAACCTCCACCACCCTACCCTGATCCAAGTGCCTCTGTCCGATTCAAATTTGGCCTTAATGCGCATGTGTGATCCAGGTCACCTCTATACACATATTCATGGGTCACCCGATATGTGAAATAAATACAAAACAAAATATTGTACTGAAAATATTTATAAAAAAATCCTGTCATTCACGCAAAAACTCTGACCATACTGGCATGCGTCAGGATCCAGTTCACACCAACCCCCACCACTGAAAATATCAGAGAGTACAATAATCTGTTTGCATTTTGCGGGGATGCGGAATACTACCCCCCGGAAAACTATCCCCCCAGGTGAAACGTGACGTCACGAAATCTGCCAACTAACCAATATGGGAGCCTTGTCCGCGACTGGAATACTACCCCCCTAGCAAAAGCGGGTCGCAGCAGGGGCATATTTGAGGTTTCCAAGATTTATCAAGTCTTGCCTCGAGTCTCGTGAATGCAGTCTCGGATTCAGGTAACGGTCTCGAGTCTCTCCCGCGTGTGCACCACTAACCAAGTTGGCATAAATATTTGTACACCTATTTTTTTGCTCTTGGATGTTTCGCGGTTTTCTAGAGATCTTGTGAAAGTCAGCTTCTATACAGACAGTTTTCTGATTCGTCATTCAGAAGCTATTTATTTGTTTGAAGAAAATAATTGAAACTTTGATACTGACAAGTATGGTATTATTTAAAGGGCTTTATTTAATGGTCTTCATCACAACATAAGGGGGTAAAACAACGAAAACACAATATTATGCTTCGTAATAATGTGTTTCGATTTGTGAAAACTACAAAGTTGTGAAACCACTTAAATTGTTCTTAAAGGCTATATGCTTTTTTTTTTATATCTCTCATTTCACACTTAAGATTTCACAGACCCAGCCACAACGACCGTCTTGAATTTCAACTCCCATAAGGGCAATGTTAAAGGATAACAAGATTACTGGAGTCATAATGATCAGAAAATTATTCTGAAAATGTAATTTGAAAAGTTAGGGCAATGTGGATGTCGTTTATTTTTTTAAATTTGTTTTTAACCAAATTTGTTCTTCGGCTTAACTCAAAATCAAAGTTTGCGATTTTCTTTCTTATTAATAAAGCAAATATCAAAAATTTAAAAAGCTCACCACCTTTAAAATAAAAGTAATTTCAATAAATTTGGATAATTTATGATGCAAAAATCTGCTTTACTGTGGAAGCATGTACGCTCTAAATTTGTGTTCCTACTCGAGTGTATAGAATGCACTCTGGCGGTTATCACATCGAGTTGTTGCTCGCGGAGGAATATTAGAAAAATAAATATTCGTTAATTTTGAGTGTGTGAGAGAAAGCTGTGACACGTACTCACATATATTGCCACGCATCCACATTTCAGTTCGTTTACTTAATAGACTGTATGAACTTTTATGAAGCTCCTCTATATTTGCTAACGGAAGAATGAAACGTACACAAGCTCAATGCTATAGATAGATTTATTTAACGGCGACCTGCGCGAAAAATCTGGCGCATGTAGGGGAGGTAGTTGAAGGTCCCCCACCACCATCGACTTGCCGGCCGGTGCTCTGCTTAGTTTGCCACATTAAGGGAAAGTGGTGGTGCGAGGGGGAGGGGAAGTAGTGTGGGGGGTTGGAATACCCTCCCTCACCACTATCTCCTTCTCTCTCGCACAAGTACTCAAAATACGTCGCCGTCTGATTAATCCATCTATAGTAGTGTACATCTTGGAGAGCTGCAGTCAACTCAGAAATATTTGTTCACTCCTCAAATTCTGACAGATTCGGCCCACCAAATGCACCCATACAGTTTGTAGACTATGGCGAACTTGACTAGGAGAAATCTTTGTTTTTTCCTGCTTAACATTTTCTTAAGATATTTGCCTTAAGGCACTGCTCCAGCAAAAAAGAAAGCAAGCGGCGACTCCAACTCTTCACTCTATAGCGGTATCCAACCAAACAGTGCAGTTTCTTGCAGCTGAGAGCTTTGGCACTGCCTCATTTAAAATCATTTTATAAATCTATCTTTTGCGATCTCGTGGTGAAAAAAATCTTTTTAGGGTGCAGATTCGGTTTGCGATTTATTTTTAAAGACTCGAGCAGCGTTGGAATTCATTGCAATTTCATTTCAATGCATGCTCATTCTCATTCTTGCACAGCTCTGCCACTTGGAGAGACTTAAAGAAATCGACGCCAACTCCTTTTAATACAAGATTTAATTGCGTAAAAAAATATAGTTTTTAATGCATTTTTTGTTTGTGGGTTTTCAAACAATAGTTTTCATATTATAAGGTCACTCTTAAAAAATATAAACCCTTCTTAATAATATAAAGTTTATCCCTGATTATTACTTTATACGAGTAAATAGAATACTAAGCACGAGATTAAGAATGCAAAATATCAACGATCTCGCGTCTTTTGATTCAAACAGGCTATGGCACTACTAGCCAACCAACAATAGACACTCTAGCATAAAGCCTGGGATAGTGCTCAGATTAAGGGAACGGTAAATATAAATATTTTTCATCATACCAACGCAATAAACCATTGTTTTCAGTACTATCGGCTGTGGTTGAAACCAATCGATTCCCGATAGGCCGGGTAAACAGTCCGGGTAAAAATGTAAAAAGGACTAGGCTGGGAAAGAAGGTTCCATGATTTGTCACCACGAGTGCTGCTATTCTACTTACCGTATTCCATTATACAATGTTTAAACAGCTGACTGTTTCTAGCAACATAAACAAATTGAACAATAACAAACCTTTGATGTTGTTAGTTTATTAGCCTATAGGCTACTGTAAAAGTGTAAACGTACTTATAATGGCTGATTCAAATATTAATATTCCTGAATCAATGTTGAAAAGAGCACCTGACTTCCAAACGGATACCCAAAATGTGTTTAATAGTTTTTGTCATTCTGAAAACGTCCGGGTTTTACAAAAGAAACACCAAAATAAGGGGATTAACATATCGAATAACCAAAACTGTACCATCAACATTTCTTTCAATTTGTAAAATTGCATACTGCTCTTAACCTAATAAATATTTGATTGTTTAAACAAGTTACTTTTGTTTGTACTTAACTAGGGGAGACCCCTGCGTGCTCCGCACGCCAACCCCCAATGGAACCTTCTAAAAACAAATGTTATGTTTTATTTATAATAAAGTTATATGATTAATAATAATAACCTCAAAATTAAGATAATAAATAATGATAAATGTTCTAATCAAATTATTTCTTATATTTCATAACAGCAGTTATAATGATGGTTAAAAGAACCAGCAAGGCAGCAAGGCTCAGGTCTACACTTTAAAACCCTAACCTAAAATCTAGAAATACAAAAATAATTGCTTCAAATTTTGAAATCAGCTGTTAATGGAAATATTGGAACAGACAGCTATATTATATATTATCTGTTCTTTTATTCAATTTATTGTTATGGTAATAAATGTAAATACATGTGTTGGTTTATCATTCTAGGCCTAACCTAAGAATTTTTTCGGACTAAATTTACAAATATTGAAATAAAAAAAGGTTTTTATCGAAATGAATTATAGCCTATGTTACTCAGGTAAAATTTAGCTTTTTATCAGTAAAACTATTTTTTCAATCGGTTCAGTAGTGCCAGAGATTACCCCCTACATACAAACAAACAAACAAACTTGAACTCTTTATGATATTAGTATAAATGTATGAAGAGTTAATAGGACAGCCATACACCTCCCAAAAATCACACTTATTAGGTTTCTCTATGTGTGTGTCAACGTGTATTTTTTATAGGTTAATAAGTAGCTGATTTTATTTAAAAATATAATTTACTTTAACTGTCATATATTATTTTACAGAAAGCTGTTTTATGTTTTTAATTTATTTATTTAATACCAACTGTTTTAATGTAAACTGCAGAACAGCTGTTTTATGTTTTTAATTTATTTATTTAATACCAAATGTTTTAATGTAAATTTCAGAACAGCTGTTGTATGTTTTTAAATTCTCATGTATTTCTTATGGGGATTTTTCGTTTTTCGGGGATCTCAAAAACCCCTTAGTTTTTAATTTTAGAAAAAACTTATATTTTTCCCTCGTTCCTTGAATCGATACCTTTAATTTGACACCTCTCCCATCATCCTCCGATTTACCGAATTCCCACAATTTTGAATCTAAAATTTTGCTTACAGAATTATATATAAGGATAGCTGGAAACAAATCAAATATATCAACAAATAACAAGTTAAGAGGGGGTGCAGGACCAAGTTTATTTTTAGCCACCCTGCACATTTTATAAAAGGTGGTATGATGAAAAGTACTGTTCATAACTCGTCCGAAAGTGTTATACTGGTGCTTGATCGAATTCAAGTACTCGGCTTCGCCTCGTAACTCGAAACTCGATCGTGCACCGGTAACGGCCATTTTCCGGACTTGTGACGAAATATTCTATATCAGACACTGTGACTTATGTTTCCAGTACAGCATTGTCCGTCCTACCCGCTTTTCCCTGTGTCTCCACCAGATCACTGACTGTACTTGGATCAAACAATTCCTGTAGTTCACCCAAAAGCTCTTGCCCTTCTGCGTCAGTATCCTGCTCACCGCTACCACCACCTTCCTACACTGCTCAAAGTGCCTCTGTTCTAATTAGTCGTCATTACCGTGAACAAATTAGAAGGGAGCATTGTGCGAGCCCCTGTAGTCAAGGTGTTGCGCGATTTTCTAGTGATGTCGTAAAAGTCAGCTTTCTGATTCCTCGTATTCTGCTAAATCTTTTTATGAAGAAAATGATTGGCACTTTATTATACTGTGTTGTTATTTAAAAGTCTCAATACTCTGGTTTCCCTTCAAATCGCATAAATACCAGGCGATGATAACCACCTAGGTTTTTCGCCTTTAAACCCCCAAAAAATTAAAAGTCTCAAAACTATTGTTTTCGTAATTTTGAACATTTTGCTTGAAAACTAATTTCCCAGTGATGAAACTTTAGGTGAATTAGTAGAGATACTCTTTAAACTTTAGAAGCTAATTCATGTATTAGTAGGCTATATACATACTGTTCATTAAGTCCCGTCACCTTCAACCCCTTCATTACTGAAAATAAGTTCACAAGACTTTGTATAGTTTATATCTTGTGTTGCATAACAGTTCACATTTTTTGACATGTCTGACCCTCTGTGATTTGTTTGGGGAGAAGGTAGGTCATGTAATACACCATTGTAAATCTTATAAAAGAGAAACAGAATGGCGCAAACTAGAGCTTAGTATATTGCTTCGTGTCAAAGTAATGGACAATCAAAGTTGTGAAAATATTTGTTTAACATCAAGCTCCAGATATAAGATACTAAGCTCTAGTTTGCGCCATTCTGTTTCACTTTTAAAAAGCTTTCAATGATGTACTACATGAACTAGCTTTACATTTGATATTTAACCCCACCCCCCCCAGCCCCCAAAAATCATAAAGAGTCAGATATGTAAAAATAATGTGTCCTGTAACACAAGATATGTACTAAGTTTCGTTAACTTATTTTCAGTAACAAAATGAATGAAGGTTTAAGGGACTTTATGAACTGAATGTATATTATATTGCACTGTTATAACAATTACCACAGTTTAAATAACGACATTTCCCATGCCACACCATTTTCTCCTCCCACCCCCCGCCTCGATGTAATCAACACACTGTAGCACATTTTGACTGACTTGAACGGACGCCAACTAGCAAACAGCTGGGTTGCACCATTTTGAACTCTGACTTTTCATCCTAGATAGAGTCCAATCCGAGGATCGATATAAGCGTCTTCTGGCAATGCCTTCTTCGTCGTAGGCTACATTGTGGCCGCGTTTTATCGCTTCTACGTAGTGAAGGTTAGGTTACTATGTAGGCCATCTATTGTTGAAATCAAGCGGGATCGTTGGGTACTATTTTTTCTTCCGTAAGAAATAAAATAATTACTCGAATATCAGTGTTATTATTTGATAAAAACTAGCTTTTCAGAAGCTGTGAATTATTAGGTTATATTAACAAACTGAAAGCAAACACAAACAAAAATCACCGAAAAATGCTTACTGTATTATAATTCAATTTCAACGTCTAAGTATAATATATATATATTATAAATAAAACAAATGATTGGAATAAAACATAATTGTAGGTTAAGCCTACAATGAACCAAAACACTTTTATTGAAAGCGTTTAGAATAATTATCATAGCAACCAAATTGGCAAATTTATAATCGGGTAATTATTCTTCATGACTAACAGCTTTTTAGATTAGGTAAAGCCAAACAAAATTCTTACTGTATTATAAGTCAAACATCTGGTGTTACATAATATAGCCCTATGGTTTTCTTTAGTTGGTATATAAAGACAATTTTAAAAGTTGTTTATTGATTATTTAAATATTAATGGTGAAATTACAACGCATGCCGCAATAATTGCGAATTATTGGCGTTGTTCGTGTCTATCTCTGTCTTACATTAGCTATGTATAGCTTAACCGTCACTTCCGTGCTATTACTCAGAGTATACTATAGTCTGTTCACGGCTTCTCCATGGGGTTGGTGAGAGAAACGAGCAGGGGCGGAGTCCTTAGTATCAGATAAGAACAATTTTAATAAGTAGGAACGTAAAAGGTTTTGCCGGTACTGCGAGACATTACAAATAATTGGAACGTATGTGGCTAGCCGGCGCAGGCTTTAGGAAAAGGATTGAAAAGAATTCTCTACAACTGTTTGTGCTGCGGGCTAAGGGATGAAGCTGCGGGGTGAATCGGATTGACGGGTTGGCTCGGAGCTCATGGGGGTGCAACAAAACAAGGCCTGCGTCTCTACAGATCGTCCTGAAAACATCGGTTCAGATTCTTCTCTTCGCCTCTTTACCCCGACTACCTTTGTTAGAATAAAGATTCTCGCGTGTGTCTATACTGAAACTGGTTGTAGGAGTTTATAGATGGGTTTCTCGGCCGTTTCCCACCGTTCTACGAATGTCTGCTAATTTTATGTGTATTAGAATTAGAAATATGGATTGAGCCTCTAAGAAATGTAAAGCTTGTATTTTTCATCACAGAATGAATTTTTGTGGCCTACTATTAACTATAGATCACTACACTTTACGATGTGGGTTGCAAAATTAGTAGAATTTATTTGCACCTCAGCTTCCAGCCCCGGCTTACGCGCCACTTCGTTCCGCTCGCCGCGGAAAAACTCACTTTGCGAGTTTGCACCTGCCGAGTTCGGATAAGAAGCTGCCCTACGGTAAAATTCGACACGTGGATTTGAATTAGGTACTTTTACGGAATTTTACGTTAACATGGTAGACTAATTTACAACGGTAAAAAATAATAGCTCGTGAGGTTTATTAATTAAAAAAGTGTAACAGGAAAATGTGATTTTTGTAGGGCTGAAAAAACTCCAAACAAAAACTAAATCGATCACACTAAAATATTCCGAATAGTTATTTCCTCCTTGTCCGCTTTCTTTTTGGATTTCTTTTTTATCTTTGCACATTCCAAAACTGCTTTGTTGGCAGCTAATACTCTTTATTGTCGATTTGTTTAAGATCTATTACACAGTTAGGCTTACTTCCAGCCGGCATCCCAACGTAGTTGAATGTAGTGACAGCACTCCAACTTCCAATGTTTTATCCCAAGAAAGATATTATAGGATTTTTCTGGATAATGTTGTAAAAACCTCATTCAAGTTCTGAGTATTGTCCATGCAGAATAAAAATTATTCGACCACGCAGCTGAACCGCTGACGTGAGTTGAGCAAATTTCCAAAATTAAGTTTATAGACCGATATTTTAGGGTTTCGACCAACAATTTGGGAAATAGGTCTATTCACGACGGTGCTGAATAGCTGCAAAATGGTTCGCACGCCATTCCTCATATTGGCAGTATCTTCAATATACAAAGCATTGCGTGCTACGCACGCCATTCCGCATACTGGGGGTATCTTCAATACACAAAACATTGCGTGCTTCGCACGCCAACCCCCGTTTTGGGAGTATCTTCAGTACACCGTGCTTTGCACGCCAACCCCACGGTAGAATCCACCACATGCTTCGAACCGGGTACTTCTATGGTATTTTACGTTTTGATCGATTTTGGGAGAACCAAGCGAGCTATAAGGTCGCGTAAAAAAAAGAAAATATGCAGAATAACATCCTGCATTTATATTTGTAGAAAAATATCTAAAAAAAATACATTCTCGTAAGAAAAATCTCAAAAAATAGTTACTTCCGGTCAAAAAACGTGCTTCCGGTTGTTGGATTTTTTTGGCTAACGAACTCGTCCGGGCGACGTAGAAAACCAACATGTGTACCAAATTTGAACCAAATCGGACTTAAAATGCGGCCGCTAAAGTGCGAACACATATACATGATTTTTAATGACACCCCAAAACGTGTTCTGGGGACCATGATCGGTGCTCATTTGCTACTCCCGACCTTCGGTCTTACCATAAGGGCCACTGCAATAGCTCATTTTTCCTATGGAAATTCGCTAATAAGCAAATTCTGATCCTGAACAATATTTTTATTTCTAACATAATGGCCTAAAATGCACTTCGTGTTTATGAGTATATATTTCTCCTGAAATTAAGGACTTTTGCTATTTGCACCTTGATAGTTCTTCTTTAGGGGCGTTTATGCTGAAGATGGACTTAAAGAAAGAACGCTTAATCTACAAAGAATAGTTTTTACTTGCTCCTAATGAAGATGTGTCGCAAATATACATTTATTACAATTACATATCAAAGTGAACGGAAAGAAGTGTAGAATAATAAAAACGACAAAACAAAAAGATCGTTGAGGATTTCTCCGAAGCGGAAGAGGGTGGTCGCCGCGTCGCCACCAGAACACTTTTGTTGAGAATGACGTCCTTTATACATGCCGAGTTCGATCAAAATCGCAAATGAGGAAGTGGATTAAGCAAAATGTCCTTGAATTGAGGTTGCAATAAAGGGTCAACTAGCGGCACAGGTGGAACTAACTTTAGCGAAAATGAAATGTCTTTTTTAAAAGAAACAAAGTGAAAGTGCAATTCGTCACTGCTCGGGAAATTCCATTTCTTTCTTTTGTCACCTCATTTTTTAAGATTTCGGTAATGATAAATAATATACCTGAATTCAAACAAAATGTAAAATATGTGTTAGGAGGATTGAAGGTGGTTGGCGTGCGAAGCACGCAGAGGTATCACGTAGTTTGCTTATAAACGGGACGAAATGCATTATTCTGGATTGAACTACGTGCCCCACGAAAATGGTCATAATGATAAAACAATTATGAATTAGGTGTGCAGTGTCCCGGGTGACAGAGGCACTTCGATAGGGTGGAGGTAGCGTTGATCCGAGTCCTGACGTAAGCGCAGACCTGGATCCTGACTCGTGCACAGTAGAGCCAGAGTTTTTTCGTGAATGACATATTTTTTAAATTTATTAAAGATAAGTATGTCTAGTTTAAGTTGGTATATTTAAAACTGAATTAATTCGCTAGAATGTAAGCTCTTTATTGCTTAATTTAATGCAATTTTATCGGTACAGTTTTGTAATTTTCTCATTTTACTTAATTATCTCACATTAAATAGATAACGAAAGATAATTTGTGTTTTTTAAAGTGTTGTAGGCCAGTTTTCTTTTCTGATTTTGCTAATTTTTCTTTTCTGATTGTCCTCTAACTATGCCATTAAGTTATTGTTAAATTTTAAACATTTTTTATATCTAGTAGTTTATTTGGTCTAATAGGTATGTTTATAGTTCTGCTAAAAAAAAAACATATAAGCCTAACTAACGTTTTAGAAACATTTATTTGACAAACTAGTAAGTCCCTGTGAAAAAATAACTCGCAGATTAATTAGATACACATCAGAAATAGTACATCATTTATATAAATACTATTTAAAAACAACAGACTTCATCTACACATAACTAACTATTCTAGGGAATTTGTAACTGATAAATGTGTACAATTTTATAAGGATTATAAAACTGTCGGCCTATCTGTTAAAAATTTGTATTTATATACCGGTACATTATTATAGTCTATATCAAAAGAAAGATAAAAATATTATCTATTAATTGCAATTTAATTTAATATTAATACATCAAAAATGATTTAGAAGATATTAATATTAAAATAAAGAAATTAATAATCGAATATGTTTATATTTTATACGAAGATGTACGAATGTTTCCGACGTTAAACGAATGAGTATCTCTTCATTAAATATGTATAAATGAATATATTGATGATAAAAAAGTTGTATTTGTATTCATTTTATAACCTCAAAGCAAATCTTATAACGTATTACATCCTACATTAGTTCCATAGATCATATTTAAAAAAAATCAACTTCACATGACATTATATTATTGAAGTTGTAAACATAGGTAACTCCAAAGTATAATCTACGCTACTTTTTGTTTAAATACTACACATGGATAAACTCAGCTGTTATATTATAATGTTACTCATGTAACTACGTACGTACACTCAATGTATAGGAGTTGATTAAATACATTGTTTAATGTTATAGGGTGTTTTGAAGTTTCATTTTAAAATCTGGTTATTTTTATACCTCCAAATTTATGGCCAAATGTTTTCCAAGTTTCGGTTTCGTCTAATTTGAGAAAGGAAATGGCAAAGTAAACAGTGTTTTCTATTTTTGGAACAGACTTTCTACAAGTAATAATTTAAGCTGTTAACCTAACCATGACTACAGCAAGTCACTCGGTGTGCTCCGCTCTTCAGTAAGACACCGCCATTGATCGTAACTTACTGTGGTTAGTATTTCGTCCAGTCTGACGCGGTCAAGGATCCTCCTAACAACCAGAATTTCTTGTTCTTCCGTCGACTAGACCATCACGGATTAGATCTTGCGATGTGGGCTCCCAGCACCACAACACTCCGGCTTTGTTCTCTCCACTCTCCCTGTTGCCTACAGTCCGTTCACTGAGAGTTGAGTGTTGCCGCTACGGTTAGCCAAATTTCTGTCTTTCTGCACATCTGCAAAATGCACGAATCGCTCGTTGAGAATTATTCATCTTGAAAACATGTATTATTGTAATTTAGTGTAGGAAAGTGATCATCTATGTATATTTTTAAAGAACTCGGCTAATGTAAATAGAGTCAAGATTTCTAAATAACAAAATATTTTACACATTAGGCCTACACTTGCTATAATGCATAACGGAATATATTTTTCTAACATATTGTTCCTACCTTTAAAAACATATTTACTCGACACTGGCTGAGAACATAACCTAAAAATGACGCCGTTTCCCAAATGCCGTAACCTAAAAGTGATGGTTCATTTCCCAGAAGCAGCTGATCAATACACTACATTGACATGAGCACAAAAAACATTTAGTCTCCCTTGAACCTTATAAAGTGGGTAGTTTGTTTCCTCGTTTACCCTTGTGCTATAGGCTACTGATGTGTACGAATGTAATCTATATATTTATAAGAGGCTCCTGACTGACTGGAGCAAAAACTACTTAGATACAAATACGAAAATTTAAAGGTACTGTATATTCTTTTGGGGTCATAGACGCACACGAAGAAAGGATTTTGCAATATTTTTATTTTAAAGCATTTTCCTAAATAGTGAAAATTCGGATAAAACAGCTGTTCCGATCAAAAACTTAGCATGTTTGTTTGTATGCATTACCATAGCAACCAACGTAAAAATGTATAATCAGCTTACTACTCTTCACAACCAACAGGTTTTTTAGGTTAGATTAACAAACTAAAAGCAAACACAAACAAAAATCAACGCAAAATGCATACAGTGTTATAATTCAATTCAAACACCTGTTGTTACATGTTATAAATAAAACAGCTGACTTGTATCAAAAACTTAACATATTGTTAGGTTAGGCCTACAATGAACCAAAACAAGTTTATTTGCAACCAATTTGGCATTTTTAGAATCAGGTAATTATTCTGCACAACTAACAGTTTTTTTAGATTAGGTAAAAGCAAACAAAGGCTTACTGTATGATTTAGTCGAACATCTGGTGTTACATATTATATTGTTTTCTTTAGTTAATAATATCAAAACTTGTTTGAAATGTTGGTTATTTAAAATTAATGGTGACGTTACAACGCATGCCGTAATTCGAATTATTGGGGATTGTCGTGTCTATTTGTATCTCTGTCTTACATTAGCTACTTATAGGTCAACGCTCAATTGTAATTTCCGTGAAAATATCAGAGTGTACAATAATCTGTTTGCATTGGCTTCGTGTTAGTGAGCGAAGCGATCAGGGGCTGGACTCTAGAAGCCTATAAATAATTTAACTATTGATTTCGCAAAGAACTACTAAAGAAAATGTAGCAATTTCCACTCGCCATCCAGCGCTACGTTCTTCTACAATGAATACAGTTAACAAATATTGTAACTTATTACTAATCTACTTTAATCTAATTTTGTGTTAACTTAGTAAACTGTTTAACACGATTAGAATTGCAATAGATGTATTTTGGATTTGGATGTTGCCCATCGGTACACTTGGCTGCCCTCCAGATGTCAGAAGGACAGCTGTACAGAATGTACAAGGCGACACGTGGCTGCAATTAGAGGAATAAAATATCCTGTATTAACATGTAGAGGCCTACTTTGGCATGGTTTTAATGATACATATCAGTATAAAGTGGTCCAAGAAGATTCTGTGAAAGAGGCTTTTGAGTAAACAAAGGTTAGCATTTTAACGTATTCTAGTCTTTTTATATGTAGGTCAGAAAATCCAGATGCGCGTCAACGGAGGGTTGACCACAAGATATTCTGTAAAGGCGGACAAGAGGATGGGCCTTTTCTGATTGAAGGCTGGACTCTTTGTCCCATCCTTTTCGCTTGTACCTGGCGCTAACCTTAACAAATATGTTAGGGAGCGCAATGCCACTCGAGTAAAAACATCAAATCCAGAGCGGAGCCAACCTTGAGAAGCCTGGCCTGTGATATTGCATTGGTAAAGCGCTCGAGCGCGACTAGAATACCGCTTGTATACACTTTCGTTTTTACTAATGCCGGTCTTATTTTTAGTTATCTACTGGATTATTCGGCACAGATGAATAACTTTAATAAGAAAAGTACGTTTGAGTCAATGCCAACTGTCGAGTAAATTGAACGGCTCCTCTCAGACGTTCTTATGGTTTGACTTGGCAACAATTCTCACTTGTAGAAAACGGTCGACCTGCCTTCAAGTTATATTTGTAGACCTCATCGGTAATTTTCGCCCACTAAAGGCAGGCCATATTCAATCCAAAAATTCATGTTTCATAACAAAAACGTATTTAGCCTATTTGAAGTTCAGAATCTGATAGTAATACTGAAGAAGCTAACTTTGATGTGCAAACAATTTAATATTTTGCTGTTGAACTCGTAGCCTATTTATTTTATAAAAGTCGGTAGTGGGTTAAAATGGATTATGCTAAAAAAAACAAATGTCGCCATCAACAGACACGTCTTGCTTCAATGATTGAATGAAACCCCGAACCACAAATAGAAGGAAGAAAAAAACAATAACAAAACAATTTAATGAAAAGTTATGTTTAATGTACTACGTTAAGTCATCATCCTCAGAGGGCTTTAACACTATTTAAAAGTTAAACATAACTTTTCATTAAATTGTTTTTGAAGTTATACTTCTTTGCGCCCGTTGTAATCGGGATGGGGTAATCGGTCGAGAAACCGCGTCACGCGTTAGGAGTAAAATCCGGAAAGTTGCAATGCAATATTAATTTTGTTGGGTGTAGTAAGTGAGCACTGATCATGGTCCCCAGAACACGACGTGATTTTCACCCCCTTCAAAAAGTCGGATTGATTTGAAACTTTGCACACTTATCAAGGACCGATGACAATGCAATATTAATTTTGTTGGGTGTAGTAAGTAAGCACTGATCATGGTCCCCTGAACACGTTTTCAGCAGTCACTAAAAATTTTATATGCAGGGGGATTTACGACGATATGCAGAAACTTCGGGAGCTCATTAATTTTTTTGGGTGTAGTAAGTGAGCACTGATCATGGTCCTCAGACTAACTGTGACCAACCAAACAGACGCAACGATAGTATTCATAAGCGTATGTAACAAAGAAGGAAAAAATGGGATATTAATTTTAAAATATGCCTTCAGTGTTGGTTAGTGTTTTCTTAAAATAATAGGCTATCATCTACAAAATAGTAGGGCTACTCTAAGTTACGACTAGTTTTTCCCAAAATATATTAAATCAATAGTAGGTCTACCTGTCTATACCATTATTGGATGGCCAAAGAAGTATAACTTCCACCGTCTGGTCCGACGCAGAACCAAAATTTTATTGTTTTTTGTCCTTCAATCATTGTGAATGTGTCACCACAGTACTATTTAACCTTTGTAACGTCTTGCTTGTCTAACACGAGAAACTGTGTCTCGACCATTGCGTCACGTGACTAAACAGACGCGTGCAACGGCGTGTATCGTCGCACCGCCTCATCAGTTTATGCTGTTCTATTTATTTCCACTGGCTATGGTGCTGTGTCGCTTCACAGGCGTCTCAGTTCGTCTAATTCACATACTAAAGCATTTAATAAATTATGGATATTTAAAAGGCAACGTTACTAACGGCCAGGAGTGTATCTACGAAGACGTGAACATTGTGTACTTCAGAACTTAAAATACCTTGTTTAGTCTGTGCTCAGATCTCGGTCTGGATTCGGATGTCGTACGGCCAACAGTGTCGGCAGTTTCACACGTTCTTGCCAACCGATTGTAAGCTATGCGTGACCCAATTCGTTAAAAAACTGACTTGGTTTAATGTTGTAGAAGATTTTATCTATGCCAGTGGGCAAAGTTTAGAGATATCGGGGTTAAACGAATTCTAGGACTTATGAAGTTTAACCTTTTTATTTGCAACATGTGGTCGTTTATGTAAATAGCAAGTATATTGAGTAAACAGTATATAAATTAGTAGGCCTGTGAGTAATTGAGTAAATATTAATAATTACATTAATTTTCCTTGTCTATTTCATAAATAATATATTTGAGTTGTATTAGGTAGTTATAAGCCTTCATATTTTTTTAAAAATACGATAAGTTTTATCCCATTACCCAGTTGCCATTCATACCTCTAATAAGTTAGCAACATTCGTATCAATCTTGGTTATAATCGGGAAGAACCTAATTTCATAGTAATTTATTTGTCTGTATCGCTACCAATTCTTCATCCCTCTGTCTGAATAAGGTTTGCTTCGCACACTCCACGATAGGCTATAAATTCGTGGTTTCCATTGCTGCATAATTTGCCTTATTCCACTGTATTCCAGCGTGATCCGTAAACCGGCAGAACGACCGCCATAGTCAAAGTCTGTGTTACATTCAATTAAGTAGTAACTCGGCTAAACCACAGTGAAGCCAAACGATGCAGAAGTTTGTATATTAACAGACACAACTATATCCCAAGTTAACTATATCGCTATTCTTAACTACTACTTAATATGGGTTGCCAAGTTAAGGAAAGAAATTACCTATTTCGTACGAAATAGTTATTCAATGTAGAATGCAGCGCAGTTAGAATAATATATTTCACGTGTCTCTGAAGTGAAATGGATTAGAGATTGAGTTAGGACAGTTACAATGGTGGTTCTCATTCTGAGGCTGGCAGGAATACGTGTGTGAAATTGATTGTCAGGTATGCTCCTCACATCACCCGGATCCATCCGTAATGCGCTGTCATAATAGACTCAAAAATTGACAGATCCATTGCGCCCCAGCAATTTAAAAACTTGGCCGAGCTGTATTCAATCCTGTATTGCTTTTAAAACTTACAAACACAATATACTACACTAAACAGCCATCCCAGTATAATAACATACACCTACCACGCTTTTACAGTAAAAGCGATAACCTGGATCCTGACGCAAGTTCAGTAGGGCTAGAGCTATGACTAGGACATAGGCACTTGGATCGGGGTAAAGTGGGGGGGGCAGTAGCGGTAACCTGGATCCTAACGCATGCGCTGTAGGGTCAGAGTTTTGGTTAGGACAGAGGCCCTTGGATCGTGATAGGGTGGTGGGGGTAACGGTGATCTGGGTCCTGA
>JAGFPH010000457.1:238934-255993 GCA_018207615.1 Philaenus spumarius
TTTTTTTTGGACTCAGGGGGTCCCAAAACGGAAATTTGCACAAAAATCTCAACATCGATTTTTTGCGATCACTGCCAGTACTTTTTCTATACTATAGTGAGAAAGTAAAGTAATAATACTATAAGAAAGTTCACAGAGGAAGTAATACATAACTAAGTCAGTTCAAACCTTAATGAATACAATCCATGAAGTAAAAACTAAATACAGTCGTAAAATTGAAATGTTGTGGGCCTAACCTCAAAACTTCTGATATGCGATTTACTCTCATTTACGGTAAACTATGAACAAACTACACTTTTTAGATAGACTACCAATATTAAATCACAAAAATAATATTCTGTGTACTTTCCATGTTGTTTAAATACTTTAAATTGAGTACTTGTGTCAATATTTAGCACTTACATAGACTACGTAGCAGTAGCACTACCAAGCCAATGTCCTACTTAACGTGTGTCATCTAGCTGAATATTTAATTATTGTATACCAAATCTTGAGGAAATCCTTTGAACCGTTTTTAAAAAACTATTTACAAATGTAAAATTTTTAGTAATTTAAGAATATAATATATTTAACAATAAAGGTCCTAAATTACTGCCCTAGGAAACACCGTAGGCCTACCCCGTTATAAAACTAGAAGGTTGGTATCGATCGAGTTGGCAGACAAATGTTTCTTCCATTTGAAAAAATTTACTGTTTTACATTATTCTCTAGTTTAGCAATGCTTTACTAGCAAAGTGTTTAATGTTTTATTTTAATTAGTATTTTAATACACATTAATTAAGTATATTTGATTAGTTTCAAGCTATGTACTGATTACAATGTGTTTCTTTTTGTTTTCAGGTGAGCTATAAACATAAGTAGAAAATGTCAGCGTCTTCGGTTGTAATCAACCTCGGAGAGGACAGTTTCAATATGGAGGATCAGTCGGATTCGTTTCTCAACGAATCGGGAAGAACGAATGACGATTCGCCCCCACACAAACCGCCGTCTACGGAAACTCCCCAAGACGACGATATCGATCTACCTCAATGTAAAATCAAAAGAAACTACGCCTGTTCGCATTGTTCCTATTACACGCAGAACCCTAGATTTTATCTATACCATTTGAAAAATGTACATAAAGAAAAAATCCGAATATACGAGTGTCCTAGTTGTTTGTACGCTTCGAAACACAGTCAGAAGTTGCAACGGCACGTGCATATGGTTCACGTTATGTGCACCGGGAAGCGTAAAGGCCAGCCTAAACCGAAACCACCGCCCAAACCTCCTAAACCCGCGCCGAAAGTCGTCCGTTCCGCACCAAAAGAAGAAGAAGACGAGGAATCTTTTGTAGGAGGAATGATCACGAACGACGGTGAAAGCAGAAATTTCAAATGTTCGCTTTGCCCGTTTACTAGTCGAAGTCAAACTCTAGTCACACGCCACGAAAGGATCGTTCATCTGAAAAAGAAGTTTTTCCGTTGTATAAAATGTAACTACATGACGCACATGAAAGCTAGGTTCACGAAACACGTTAAATACCATTCGATGCCTATGATCAAGTGCGAAATGTGCGACTTCCGTACGCCCTACAAATGGAATCTGGACAGACACAATAAAAACCACATGGGCGACGGCGCTTTTAAATGCAGTCTGTGTAATTTTACAGCTGATATTAAACAAAGTCTGACGGTACACGAGATGAATCACCACGTGCCTCCGGTGGGACAGGCAACGCCGACGAAACGCAGGAACCGAGTGGGAGCTTCCGATACGGTCAGTGCCTTGGAAGACGAGACTATTGACCAGGACGAGTTAGAGTTGTTGCGACTGGAACGGGAAGACGAACTGTCTGATGACGATGATATTCAAAATCAGGTACTGTCAACTGTTAGATTTATTAAACCGAAATATTACGAATACATGAAATGAGAATAACAAATTTATTTTTAATAAACGTAATTAAAAACCATACATGTATGCCTATTTATGGTAAATTTAGTACGTGAAGTGACAATATTTGTTTTCAATGTACAAAATTTGTAATTACAATACTCGGTTTGAACTTTCAAATAGTACTTTACCACGATAAAACTTTAGGTTAACTCAGAACGCGAGTTTAACAATATTTCGACGAAGAAATATAAGTAGTTTATGTAAATAGAAGTAAAAATAGTCTTCTAGGCCTATACCATGCTTTTGTATTAACCAGAGTTGATATACTACGCCGTAGAGCTTTTGTTCGTAAATAACCACCTGAGAGGTTACCGTACCATTTTAGAAATGTGTCAGGCTCTCTCACATGACTTCTATTTTCAGGTCGAAGTCCGCACTGAAGGACGTAGGCTACTAAGTAAACGCGTTGCAACAAAATCCAGACGGTTTGTAAAGGATGTAGGTTAACTTGTACTAATTACTGGCAACCTCGTCTCTGTTTACATTACTGTTAGGTCGAGTTGACGAAATATTTAGAATTCCATTCCTTCGGAAGAACTATCATAGTCTGTACTGCAGCAATCATTGGTATATCGAGTGTTTCAATAACGGGTTTAAAATGATTATGAGTCTGAAACCAGTTGATTCAAAGAATATAACTGGAGGCTTAGGCTAATTCTAACAAAATCTTTAAAAGCCTAAGCCTATTCGATTTTGGAGGCATATTTTGTTTTATAAGTTAAACTCGTTCATTTAAGTTGCTTGATATTTTTTAGGTTAGGTACTCTAATTTGAAAGATAAGAATAAGTACCAGAGTTGTTTGAGAAGGTTAATTTTAGTTAAAACATTTTACTTAGCTTACTCTTTTAAGCCTATTCTCCAAGCAAAACACATTATTGTTAGAAATGTATTAATCTCATTTAACCAAAGACCTTCATAGTTAGAAGTGTCACATCGACAAGAATTCAGAGATAAGGAATTAACGCGATAGCCTGATGTAACCATAAACTTTAGATTGATGCTTTTAAATAATTTCTTATAGTTATGATGATGCAATTGATACCGAGTACTGGGGGTCATTTAGGGCATCGCATTCTTTCATAGCTTCCAGCAGGACCGAATGTATCAGGACTTTGAACCCTATAACACTCCCACGATAACAGAGTCCGAGAGATCCGAGTTGGCCCAGCCAGTGAAATAGTGTCGGGTACAGCGAGAGCGGCCATTTTGCATTCTTTAGCTGCCAAGCGCCCAGTTGTTCGTCGTTCACTCTACGGCGTGGAAGAAGAAAAAAAGGATGTGTACGGAAATACTATTAGATTAAAGTAAATATGAGAACGTAAATTAGTCGTATTTTGTAAAGGTGACTAGTTCGATGTTTGAAGTGGTGTTGTTTGACTATCGAATTATTGAAGTTATTCGCGATTTGACACTTTCGATCCGGAGGACTAGGCCTAATTTGGAATCGTTATCAACCAACTGGTCACATGTTTATGGTGCGGCGAGTTGCATGCGTCATAAATTTTAAATCAGCAGCGACTATTGCTTGCCTTCTTTGGCTTTAATTGTAGCACATTTTATAAAATGTTTTTAATTATCATCTATAGTCTATAAAATTTAGAATTAAATTAATTTTAATAATAAACTGATCAGCATTTTATACGTCATTCTAGTGGGCAATTAAATATTAGATTTTATTAAATATAACATTTTAAATTTCTTTGAAAAGTAATAATATTAAAAATGACCTTTTCTAAACTGCATTTATAATATAATTGTTACAAAAGTATATAAACATTCTTTTTAACTCTTATAAAATTGCTTATGGTAATTAATTTATTCACTTCTGTTATTACTAAATATAAACTTGAATCTCAATATTTTTCTTTAAATTTAATGTTTTGAATACCTAGCTAAACAAGAATAATTAAAGACAACTTTTCTACAATAATTGTATTATAATACTTGAATATTGTAAATCATTTTTACTTTTATGTATAGATGTAATTTTATTTTTGTAAGTAATTACTTGTACTTAACTTTTATAGAAGGTAGCCTGCTTTCTACTTTAAATACCGTAATTGAATTTGATGAAAGAAACTTTTGCATCGCCTTATTTTTAATGTACATTTATTATTCCTAAATTAAAAATGTCTTAAATGTATTTTTCTTAAAAACTTCATTTTCAAAAACCGTTAAGACTTTAAAAGGTTTAATTAGACTTTTAAAGGTTTTAAACTTGCAATTTTTAATGATAAATTTAATATTCAAGTAATAAAGAGTATGATAACCAGAAATTTAAAGTAGTTTTGTAAATATTTCTGATGAAGAAAGTTGTTTATTGATTGTAAAAGTAGATTTATTAGAACTCATTTAAAACTAAAATCTAAGTACCGTTAGGGCTTGCCTTTTCGTAAATATGTAATAATACAAAACTTGGAAAATTCGATTCTTTCTAAAAATTTAAATAATTGTAATTAATTACTTTGTATTATTTTTGTTCTAGACAACGGACACAGGTTTCGAAAGTCTTAATCATTTAGACGAGCTTGAAGTAACTACAAAACCACTGCCTCCTTCATCGCGGCCAAAGAAAGCTACGATGAAAAAACCCAAGGCAGTAGCTCACTTTAACACCAAAGAATTAACTGTAAAACTTGGTGAAAAAGTAGTGAATCCTGGTGATGTTTTGCAGCATAAAAATGGTGCAGTGTACGTGAAGAAAATAAAGTGCAGAGTGTGCAACTACCGTGCAGCGTGGGAAAGTGAAATGAGTCGTCACGAGCTACGAGTTCATGGAATAGGCGAGAAGAAAAAAGCTCCAGCACGACCTATTCCTAATTTGATACCGATTCAAAACAAGTCGCCACAACCTCCTCCACCGCCACCGTTGAAATCCCCCCAACAGAAATCCCTACCTCCTCAGATGCACCCGTCTCATCAAATGCAGGCTCATCCTCCACCGGCTTTGAAATTACACCCGCGTTCTCCATCACACCCGCAAATAATGCTGCAGACACCTCAATCAATACTATTGCAACCTTCTCATCCATTAATTCTTCAGCCTCAACCCCATACGATGATACTACAAGGTCATCAAGGACAACCGATGTTACAACATTTTCAACAGACACCGCCTCCGCTTCGTCCGTCTCCTCAACCTCCTTCCCCTCAGTCACAAACTCCTATACTAAAGATACCGACTCCTGTAAAAGGTAAAACTTCTACACCTGCCAGTACGCCAGAACGGGCGATGAGCGAAAAGGATTTAAACGATATATGTGCCAAATCTTGTCCCAATAGTTTTTTAAAAGATTTTGCGTCATTAATTGGTGGTGATGATGCTTTTAAAACATCGGAAGACAATGTAGCGTTTTCAGTCGGGAGTGGTTCTTCCGCGTTTCCTATCGAGAAAAAAGAAAATAAACAGGAAGCTGTCGAACCTTCTACAGAAGTTAAAAAGACTCCGGAAGCTTTTAAGAAGAAGAATGCATCGTTTTTTGATAAATTGAAAGAAAAATTAATGACAGGTGCTGGTGAAAGTTGTAATCTTGTGTGCGATGTTTGCGGTCACGAATCGAAGTGTTTGTCGGAATCGGTACGACATCAGAAAATGCATACCAACAAAGTGCCCGGAAATTCTAATTGCAACGGAGGAACTATTATCAGCGGTGCTGAATTATCTTCCACCAGATGTCAGCATTGTAGGCAAAGATGTAAGACGAGTAGCGATCTGGTCATACACTTACAATCTTGCGTAGAAGCCAACAAAAAGTCACCGTTAAATGTCATCGATGATGATGAAGAAGAAGAAGAGGAAGAAGATGAAGATAGGATGGATTTTGAAGATGACTTGAAATCTGAAGATGGATTGTCGGATAGTGAACTCGAGAAACCTCCTCATCCGATGGAAAACAAAGTTTTTGTGTGGAATAATATGTCTAATTGTGAAGAGGATGCTCTTCATGATGCGGATGACAGTGGGAGCAAGTCTCCAACAAGTGAAAGCAGCGTTGTTGGAATTGAAACTGCTCCGGGGATTGGTGCTGTTACGAGCAAGTCAAAGTATAATTCACACGGCAACTCCAATGGACAGAATGGCAATTCTCAAAAATCTAATTCTGAATCTGTTAAGAAGGCAAGTATTGTATTAGTATCATTAAAAAATTTTAAGATAAGTGTTAGTTTTAGATTTTTAGATGTTTACAAAATTTTAAGACTTTTCCTCCTTTTGAGCTTTTTCTCAACGTTTATGTAAGAAAAGAGTTGAATAGACCTAGCAATATAATTGTGCTATTAATAGAGGTGGTTCCATAAACAAAAGTTTTTGTGTGGTCTTTAAATATCTTTTCTTGTTTTGGTGGCATAAACAAATAATTTTAGGGAACTTTGAAAATATATTATTGGTTGTTAAGGCCCAGTAAGGTCTCAATTGCAACTTTTAAGGTTAAGAAAATCTGCCACTTTGTCTAGATTTAGCAGTTTTATATGTCCCAATTAATTGCAATAATTGTATTAGGGGGTTTAAGACTTTGCTCCACCAAGTTCAGAAAATTGATCTTTTATCACAAAAAATATTGTTATTGTTAAATTTAAACTAGTTTTAAGTAATGTTGATAATCGAAATAATCACAATAAAAAAACCCAGAATTTATCATCCAATTCTGATAACTATAATGCAGGTGTTTGGCTTTAAGTATCATATGTACCTCATTCTTGTTAAATTCAAACAAATACAATTAATTTATGAGGGTTCTTAGTTTTTATACTAGGTCTATGCGTGATCTCTATCAATATTTAGCTACTCTCCAATATTTTTTACATATGATTAGGTTAGATTTGTTTCAACATTTTTAATGTTTATTCTCAGTCAAGTTCAGTACAATCTCCTACCTTTGCTATCGGTGTCTTAACAACTATGTTTGTTCACGCTTTTCTGAGATAGGCTACTCCATCTAGAGTAGGCCTACCTACTGGAAGTACCGTACTCTACTACATATTGTATACCTCTGAAAGGTTTAAAACAACTCTAGGATCCACAGATTGTACTCAACTGAATTATCTAGAACCTATAGATATAACTATTTTAATTAATAATTTTATTCTTAATGTTTTTTATTTATACATACTTTATTATGCCGTACTATTTGTTTTTTTTTTTGTATCTTATTATTAGGCTATTATTTTTATTTCTTGTAAGTGATTATTACAATTTTTTTGTTGTAAAAGTAGAATCGATTCCGAATGAAAATTTAACCAATTACTATATAGACATCACATTGCATGAATAAATTTGTCAAACTCCTTTCTGGTAAATCCTAATCTTTTAGTTGCTGAATCGGTAGCAGGGAGAATTCGTTAAATATAGTTATTAATTAATATAGTTACCTATATTTATCCGTCTTGTAACTTCGTTATGTCTTCCTTTAAAACGCGTTTCGGGTCTGTGGTCCCATCATCAGTTATAAGAAAGTTCACTCCGTAGGAGGTCGTCACATATTTACACCAAACACAAACATACAAACACAACACGTAGGCCTAACACGCACATACGTAAACATATATTTCGATGTCTTAGTGACAACGATGCGCACTGTCGATTCTCGCATGCCACTGAGAATTCGTTGATAGGATGAGTTATAAATCATTCCAAGAATTTCAACAATCTTACTTGCAGATTATTATATTCCGGAATATCAAAAAACTTAATGTTTGATGTTTTTATCTTTGACTTCTGATTTACAGCACATTTTAAAAAACACAAAAGTACAGATAATTTCGCTTATCTTTCAAAAATTCTCTGCTATAATCCAGTGTATTACAAATTATCAACACATTTAATTGATTTAATTTGTGAAAATCTAATAAAAAATACCTATTTTCAACAAAAAATAATCATTTATCAGGAATTCAAGAGGTTAAAATTTAGCACACTTTTATACCACATTTGAAGGCAGAACAATTTTCAACCTACTCTCAAAGTTCATGTTACAGCCAGTAGTCCATTTTGCAGTATTAGGCCGGCCATACATGTTACGGTAGACCGGAGAGGTATACCTTTACAGATGACCTGTACAGGTAAACCGGAGCATGTGTGCCAGCCACTTCAGGCAAACCTGCACAAGTAAAACGACCTGCGCAGGCGACCGGAGAAGAATCGAAATTCAATTCTTTTTACCTGCACAGGTGAGCTCACCTGAACGTGTGTGTGGGCCGTCCGGTATACCTGCACAGGTTTTAAGTCAGTTGTGGCGAAGAAGTTTGTAATGAGTATACTCACTTCTCTTTTTGAGCCAGTTTTTACACCACGGCCTGCGTTTCCGTCTTTTTTACTGTTCATAACCATTAACAAATCCACCAAAGCAATCACGTCATTTGTTGGCTCGCCATTTCTCGACTGTAGAAATCCTTCACCCATCCGGTTTACCGTAGCGTGTGAGAGCTCTCGCCTGTACAGGTATACCGGAGAGGTCTGCCTCTGGTCTACCATAACGTGTATGGCCGGCCTTATGTTTGTTCTTAATTATAGGCCTGACATATCCTAATAAACTAATACGTAAATAAATAAATGGTCACAAGTGTGTTTTTAGCAAGCAGGTTATTGGTACATTGCTTCTTCTATTTGATTAAAAACTTATTGTACTTTTTAAATCTTATCTTCACTCTGTCCTTTGTATTCTTTAAACTTTGATAATTAAAATTTAATGGCAATATTAGGCCTTATTTAAAAAGTCTTTTCATTCAACACCAAAAGTCTTTTGATATCAAGTACCATTAATTCGTACAGAAAAAAAATCACTTTTTGCTTTAAATATAACAAACTAAACAGTTCACTGACTGCGCAAATCAAATATTAACAATACAAAACAACTATAAAAGAACAAACAACAAAACCAATAGTTGAATTGGCGAATTAACAAAGCAGACTTTCAGCCATCATGCTGACTCAATATATATAACAGCAAGATTTTCATTCCCAGATTTTCTGAAAGAAAGAAGTGCTACCAAATTTTACAAACTGAAAACATAACTTGCTGTGATTGAAGTAATTTAGTTCTAAATAGAACTGTATAAAAACATTTAGGCTTATCAATTTCAAATTTCTTATTTTGAAAACACCAGTTTTTATTTTCCATCTACACGACTGCTAACAAATCTAGGCCTAGTTTCAAACGTAATTTAGGAATATTTGCTTTACCCAAAAATGAAATATTATTATAACAAAGTGTAGAGAATAAATCAAAGAATTGAACTGTATACTTGTAAATTATCTTTTCTTAAAAGTGTTTGACTTAGAATTATTTGAATAACAAAAGAGAGAAAAAATGTAGAAATCTCTCGCCCGTTCAAGCTATACACGATGCGCGCTCAAACTACTATGTCTACCCATGTTATAAAAAGCTGTTAGGGTTCATATTCAAACCTTAGATGAGACCGTATTAGCAATCACTTTCCCATGGTCCTACACAATAAACTGTTCAAATATAGCATATTTGGTTTACAGGGAAAGTTAGCTTGAAGCATTATGTTTACAAAGGTACCAAAATATCTGTAAAAAACTATTGTGGTCACACAGATATCACGTGTAATAAATAACACTGTTTATTGGTTGGAAAACTGACCAATTGCAAGGGTCTACAAAACGCTCCACAACTTTAGAACTATTTGTCCGATTTTTGATTGGATGACAGTATTAGATAGGAGAAATTGTGAAGAATCCAACGATATCTAGGTTTACTTTAGAAGAAGTACTTTAGGGCGGGCTTTAGAGAGAGAGGAAAGATGCGTTACTACGTCCTGTTTTGTGACGAAATCCGGTGAATTGATGGGCGCCGAGTTCAAAAATTAAAGTTTAGATCATTACCTTTCCAACGGTTTTTGATTTATTGTGATTAAATAATTTTTAGTGGGTGAAATATTCATTACAAGTAGAGTTGTCCAAATTTATCGTTTTCACGTGCCACGCCCCCACGACCACTCAAATTGAGTATTCTGACAGTTGCAGGGTTAAGTTAGTTTAGTTCAGTTTTTTTTTTGGAGTTTGCAATCCTGTTGTACAGAACATCATAAGAATGAGAGCTATTTGACAAAGTTGTCAATATTCATGTGTTTTATTTCGTTTAAAATAGTTATTTACTTTTTGGTGTCAGTGAAGTGTTTAGTTTCTTTTCCTTAGTGAAAACTTTCATTTTGGAAATCTTTCTCTCTTATTTTCTACAATATTTGTCCGCCGCTGAAATGGTTTGTGTTTTTAGATTTAGTTTAATGTGTACTTTCAAAATCCACTTTATATGGTGACGATGTCCTACATACCCATTCCTTTAATAAGCTGGCTTGGATAGGTATTATTATAGATATTTGAAGTAATTGAAAATAACTTGGTTTTACGTTCGAGCTTTCTTTTAGGAAGTTTACAATTTCGAGATGGCTGTAGGATCATTTGGCTAAATAAAACTTTGTAACTCTACTATGTTAAGTCACCCATGTTTTAGTTTTCCAATATGGCGAAGCTGCATTACTCGACTGCAAAGTTCCATTCCATTAAAACGACGTCTAAAAACTCACTTTATATGATCACGCGGTCCTGCAAAATTAACGGTTGCCGTACTATCAGCTGTCCCAAAAGTACTAGCAAATTTATCTTAATAACAACAAGGCGTTACAACACAAACGGAATTATGGCAATAACCATGGAGGGAATAAATTATCCGTTGGTGGAGGGGGGCAGTAAATGCAGATGACTCTCAAACCTGGTATTACTGCACAGAGCTTGTTTTTCATAATTTTTTACAATTGTTTAGTTCTGCTCCAATGCATACAATACAGTAGAGCGTCGAAAATTCAAACTAATTGGGACCGAGGGGGTTCGGATTTTTGAAAATAACCAAGAAAATGCCATTTAGGCTAAAATATAATATATGCCCTTTAATCGATTAAAGTGGTTAAACAGTATAAGCAGTAATGTAATTTACAATACAGTATGTAAGACTACTTACATATTACGATTTAGAAGAACCTGCACGTACACAGTAGGGCCAACATGATTACACTTGTATCTATCAATTACAGTACAGTACATAATTAAAGGTTCACTTGTACATTTATAGTTAATGTGATGTATGCAATTGTATAAAAGAGTGGGAGATCGCGTGATATCGTATGATCTGTGACAACACAAACGAAAAATTTAAAAAAATACTGTATAGTACACTACTGTATGTACGACACACTGTTATTACACAAAGAGAAATGAATGAACTTTCTGTATGTTTACTGCTAGCGTTAAAGCAGCTTATTGGCGTGACAGTGAAAATAAGTGAAAATACTGACAGCCAGTCTGTTGTGAGGGCGTT
The DNA here is from genome assembly GCA_018207615.1 of Philaenus spumarius. Lineage (NCBI taxonomy): Eukaryota > Metazoa > Arthropoda > Insecta > Hemiptera > Aphrophoridae > Philaenus > Philaenus spumarius. The sequence continues at coordinate 250,203 of JAGFPH010000457.1, forward strand.
TGAGAGCAGGTATTAAGAAGTGTTTAAAAAGAGATAATAATGTCAAACTGCGATAAAGATTTTTGTGAAATATTTAACGACGCATTAATTGGAATTTGCAAAAACGAAAACAAAATTTTTGCAGGGGCTGCCTCGAAATGCGTTTGGATTTTTGACGTTTCGGATTGTTGACGTTCGGATTATCGACGCTCTTACTGTACCCTAAAACAACCCAGGATTTTTCAAAATTTTAGTTGTAATTATTTTTGAAATAGAGGAGGGACTGGATTTTCATCTTCAGTAATGACTTGTCGTCAAACAAACAAACAATATAAACTAAAATGTAGTTTTTGAAACTAGTTTTGAAATTACTATATTTAAATTTGCTATAACTATGCTAACCACAAAAGGCAACTGCCTGTTGTAAAAAATGGTACTATTGTTACGAACGGGCTGAGAGATTAAATTAATCGCTAGCATTTCTTCAGTATATTATGTTGATGTATCATCAGTGGTTATGTTGTGTAGAATTGCATTCTTGTAGTAAACAGAAGTTGTTTATACATACAAACATGATTATACATATCCCATGTCAGTTAGTTAATAATGTTTAAACCACATAAAGTTTCATCTCAGTTGGATAAGTAGTTTTGAATTAAATCGTTTCAAACAAATGCTGACCGAGTACAGTATTGTAGTTCCTTGTTTATGTTTTGTGTATTGGATTTCATATGCTGCAATTCCAAGAACATCGTTTACAGCTCAGAGATGAAACTTTGTCATTCTGAAATTTTCTTGTTATTTAACGGTATAAAGATAAAATAGCCTACAGACCATATTTCTGATTTCATATAAGTGATATTCATAGTATATGTATATAAGGGCTTTGTCCTGACTGAATGACTGGCTGGCATAGATTCAAAGTAGAGCAAAAACTACTGAAGATAAAAGTACGAAAATTTTAAAGTATAATCTTATGGAGTCATAGACGTACACTAAAAAAAGGATTTTGTACAATTTTTATTTTAAATCATACAAATTGTGAAAATTTGTATAAAGGCTGTTCGGATCAAAAGCTTAGCAACACATGTTTGTTTACATTAATTACCATAGCAACCAATTTAGCTAATAGAATCAGTTTATTATTTTCTTCACAACCAACAGCTTTTTTAGGTTAGATTAAGAAACTAAAAGCAAACACAAACCAAAATCAACGAAAAATGCTTACTGTATTATAATTCAATTCAACCACCTGTTGTTACATAATATAAATAAAACGGCAGATTTGGATCAAAAACATAATTTTAGGTTAGGTCTACAATAAACCAAAACACGTTTATTTGCAACCAGTTTGGCAAATTTAGAATCAGATAATTATTTTTCACAAATAACAATTTTATTAGATTAGGTAAAAGCAAACAAAATGCTTTTGACTGTATTATAACTCAAACATTTGGTGTTACATATTATATTGTGCATGCCGTAATTCGAATTAGATGGTCGTGTCTATTTCTATCTCTGTCACATTAGCTGTGTATAGGTCACCGCTCAATTATCATTCCTATGAAAATATCAGAGTATACAATAGGCCTAATCTGTTTGCCCCGCTGGGGTTAGTGAACGAAGTGAGCAGGGGCGGAACACCTAGTATTAAATTACAAGTGCTTCGTATTCTTCAATCCCGTGCAAACTGAGACACGATTTTCCTCCTGTTCATCAGTTAAAAGTTAGGGAACAAATTTTGCACGCACTTGTTTCATTTACAAATTGTCGTTTAAAATGCTTTGTATGGACCAATATGAGATGTTAAGTTCTTCGGTAAGCTCTCGAATAGTCATTAACCTGTTTAAACGAACAAACAGGGGTATAAAGTTTTAAAAACGCCCTAATTGAGCGGAAGATATTTTTGTATGGAAACATTTTGAACCAATGAAAACACTCTTAACACTGCGGAACTGGCGCCCTGTCTTGTGACATCAGTACTGGCGCCTCGTCTCACAGACCCGAAATGTAAAATTGATTATTTGTTTCTAGTTTTAAATACATAGATGACTAATTTTTTTTTTATTAATTTGCTTACTTATAAAGAGGTATTGGTGAAAAAAAATCTTTTTTTTTATTTTTACATTTTTATTAATCAATTTAAAAAAACCTTACAAAAAACGTTAAGTTTTAGAAAAAATTATATAAAATAATTTTTAAAAAATTAAACTGAAAAATGGCATAAAATGTAGGGGATAAAAGTCCCTAGTACAAATAACGAAACTCAAAATTAAACTTTCAATAAATGGACAATGAGCATTTTACTTCAAAAAACAACATTTAACTTTCATTTGCAATGGGGCATGAAAATGATGCGTGCTAGAGACAAATGAACTTAAAACAGTATTTACAGTAATATTTGGTCTTGCTTTCTTTCCTGCATATAAATGGAAGCATTTTCTGGTCCCTTCTGGTAGTTGATCAGCTCTCACTGCTTGGGGCGCTACACCGGCGGCTTCCTGTCTTCCCACTCTCACTTCTGGAGGTAGGTTCATCATAAGAGCTCTGCGTTGTTGGTGCTCCGATGTCAATGATTTTGATAGATCTCTTAAATATTTTCGAACTATATTAGTGTCGATGTTGTTTGATGTGAAAATGATTTGAGAATTGACACCAGCCACATTCATGAGTCCAAAAAAATGACCATAGGCCAACGTACGTAGACGGACACTCTTCGTCTAAGGATTTCTGGTATGGGTACATCTTCTTCCATGTCTGCCTCACTATCAGTTCCTTCTTGCTCTGTGTCTGTATTTTCGGAAAATTCAGAGACATTATCTTCCTCCTCTCGATCAGACTGGTCAAATTCCTCTTCAGTATGATCATCAATCTCAACATCGTCGAGAAGTCTTCTTATTCTTTCCCTTTCCTCTTCACTTGCCATTTATATGTCAAAAGGCACATTAAATAAAAGAAAAGAAAACGTTTTACACTCGTAATTATCTTGCACAGTCACTTTATTGCCACATAAATAAAAAAGAACTCACTCCAAACCATTTGACTCGAGAACTAGCGCCTCGTCTGACATACCCGAATTCTAAAAAGCAACAAAACTAGTTGGGGTATGGTACTGTCCACTGTAAGTGGGTAACTGGCATCAGGAGGCATGCAGCTACCTGGGGTTTCGTGATCTTGGACCGCTCCCCCTACCAATGCCAACCAAACATATGTGCTCGGGTTTGTGAGGCGAGGCGCCAGTTTCGCAAGGTTAACACTAATAAAGCACTGTTTAGACAAAAAAATAACATTAGAAATCAACAAATACGTGTTTTGTTTATTTTTTAAAACCATAATACGGAGGAATTAAGTGACAAAACTGCAAATTTGTCACACTTGAAAATAAAGTTATTAACAAATGTTCAATATCAGCTGTTTATTCTCATTGTTACAAATTGTTATTTAATGAAAGCTCTCTTTAGCTAAAAGTTCTCATTTTAAAGTACAATTTTCAATGTTTTTATATTGGAAATTGGCGGGCAAGTTTCAAATGTTTTATGGAACATCCTATATTTATTTTATGTTGATTTTAGATTTTGCTGAATTCTGAATCAGCTGATATTGAACATATTCAACATCTGTCCAACAAGTTGGTAACAGTACCAACTTAATTTTTCATGTCTTACAAATTTATAGTTTTGTCACTTAGTTTCTTTATTTTATGGGTTTAAAAAAATAACAATAACTGTATTTGTTGATTTTTAAAAGTTATTTGTCCAAACAATGTTTTGTTAGTGTTTTAGAGCGTTGATTCAAAACGTGTCCATACAAAAATATCTTCTGCTCAGTTAGGGTGTTTTTAAAACTTTATACCCCTCTAACTTTTAAAGGGTTAGTCAGTCGTATAAAGAAAACACCAAGAACAAAAATGTCTTAAAATAACTTAAAATATAGGAAGTTCCATAAGAAATTCGAAAGTTGACCATTATATTGGAAAATTGGGGCCATTTACAAATATTTTACACATAATATTTTTTAATTTCTCAAAAAACAAGGAAAGTTTCCCATTTAAAGTTTGCTGTCAGTATAGTTTACAAGATACCAATGGTGGCCCATTTTCCATTTACAAAAGACTCTGTATATACAATAAAGTGTTTTAATGTGAGCTAGTCACAAGCAAAAATTTTAGCAATGCTTTCATTTTAATTTGATTTGAAAGTGCAGTTTAACAACCTGTTAAATATATTCTGACCAATAGTTTTATTGTACAATAAAGAAATAATAGACTAAAATTAATGTATGAAATCCAATTCAACTGTTTAACCAGGGATGTATGACAGAGTTCTGCAAACAAGTCTGCTTTTATTGTTTCCTTTAGGCCTTTTACTCGGAATTTAATAAAATTAGTGACATTTTTTTACAAACAACAATAAAGACCTAATCTATCACCAACATTATGATAGCAACATTTTGATATGGTGTCTGTTTATGTAAGTCATCAGTAGTAGGTAATCACAGTAGATAAAATGAATTTGTTAGATAGAGGTAAACATTCTATTCTAACTCGGACTAGTCTTTGTCTTGAAGACTAGAGTCCACAGTAAATCCATTAAGTGTTAAATTGATACTCAGAACTAAAGCTTAAGTTATGCTTTGGCTTGAAGCCGTGAACGACTTAATCATTTTGATTGGTTTACATTTTTACTACCAAAGCTTCTTACATAATAATTAATTACATAATTGATTTTTTCTAGTTAATTTACTCAAGATCCATGGGAATCAGTTCAATGAATCATCAGATGTTCATCTGCGCAGTTGCACTTTCATATGTTATTTTTCCACATTCCTGGAAACAAAATCATTTCCCCAGTCTTTTTGCACCGTAGTCATTCATTATAAAGACTATATCTTTCAATAGGAATCAAGTAGACTTGATTTCATTTACACTGTAGAAATTCTGGAATTGTATTAACAATTTAATGGATTTAAAAAAAATATCCTACTGCACAATTAAAATGATTTTAAGGTTAGGTTTTTGTTATCATCAGAATAACAAATCGGGGGGAAATTTAAAGGATTTTAATTGTGATTTATACAACAAAATGCTTATAGTTTGGAGAAAAAAAATATTAATGTTGCTATTTTTAATCACAAAAAATTTAGCGACAGAAGTTTGGCAGGGTTTTTATTCCAATAAAAATGAATATTTTCTTAGATGGTTAAAAATAAACAAAACAACTAAGTATATAAAATAATTAATACTGATTTTTAATCCTATTTTAACTAATGTGACCAATATTTTGTTATAGGTTTACAAGTGTCCTCACTGTTCCTTCTGGGCATCTACTGCGTCTCGTTTCCACGTACACATTGTAGGCCATCTTAACAAAAAGCCATTTGAATGTTCTCTGTGTTCGTATCGATCAAACTGGCGTTGGGATATAACAAAGCACATACGTTTGAAGACCGTCAGAGATTCTACTCACGAACGTGCTAGGGTTTTGATGACCGATGAAACAGGTCGTAGAAACTATTCAAAGTACAACAAGTACCTAACTTTGATGAGAGTACACGAGCCGTCTGCAGAGAGTAGTGGCAGTGGCAGAAGATCTAAGCCTTTAACACAGTCTTACGAGCCAATAGAGACATTACCCGCTCCTCCGAAGCTAACTCCAGCACCGATGTCAGCTCTCCAGTCAGGAAGTCCTAACGGTGTCCAGATTATGATTAATAATTCAACGCCGCCCCCGCCTCCCCCTCTGTCACAACGACCATTGTATTCGAAACCACCGCCACTTCAATCTTCTTTGGATATGAAGAGATCAGCCCAAGA